>CM059190.1:103884493-103937960 GCA_030323885.1 Branchipolynoe longqiensis | reverse complement strand
GCCCCATACACATCACCCCCACACACCCTCCCACACACACACATCATCCCCTACACACACACACCCCCCCACACACACACGTGACGGGCAGGTAAGAAGACTGTCTGCTTATCAACAGTCAACGTGCATCTCTGTATGACATTATGTTTGGGAGTTACTTGAGGTGTGCTTTTTTTTTCTCGTCCCGCTCACCGCCCAGACGCCGTCACGTAAATGTGGCGTCACGTTACCGTCTCCCACCAGGCCGCGCTCTCCGACCCGAGGTTCTGACGATATCCGCGCACTCTCCACCTTGAGGTTCTAACGCTATCCATGCACTCTCCGCCCCGAGGTTCTAACACTATCCATGTGCTCTCTACTCCGAGGTTCTGCCACTGTCCACACACTCTCCGCCGCAAGATGCTGACACTATCCACACACTCTCCGCCCCGAAGTTCTAACGCTATCCACGCTCTCTCCGACTCGATGTTCTAGTGGTATCCACGCACTTTCTGCCCTGATGGTCTAATACTATCTGCACACTCTCTGCCCTGGTGTTCTAATACTATCTGTGCACTCTCTGCCCTGATGTTCTAATACTGTCTGTGCACTCTCTGGCCTGGTGTTCTAATACTATCTGTGCACTCTCTGCCCTGATGTTCTAATACTATCTGCACACTCTCTGCCCTGATGTTCTAAGACTATCTGTGCACTTTCTGCCCTGATGTTCTAATACTATCTGCACACTCTCTGCCCTGGTGTTCTAATACTATCTGCACACTCTCTGCCCTGGTGTTCTAATACTATCTGTGCCCTCTCTGCCCTGATGTTCTAATACTGTCTGCACACTCTCTGCCCTGGTGTTCTAATACTATCTGTGCACTCTCTGCCCTGATGTTCTAATACTGTATGTGCACTCTCTGGCCTGGTGTTCTAATACTATCTGTGCACTCTCTGCCCTGATGTTCTAATACTATCTGCACACTCTCTGCCCTGGTGTTCTAATACTATCTGTGCACTCTCTGCCCTGATGTTCTAATACTATCTGCACACTCTCTGCCCTGGTGTTCTAATACTATCTGTGCACTCTCTGCCCTGATGTTCTAATACTATCTGCACACTCTCTGCCCTGGTGTTCTAATACTATATGTGCACTCTCTGCCCTGATGTTCTAATACTGTATGTGCACTCTCTGGCCTGGTGTTCTAATACTATCTGTGCACTCTCTGCCCTGATGTTCTAATACTATCTGCACACTCTCTGCCCTGATGTTCTAATACTATCTGCACACTCTCTGCCCTGATGTTCTAAGACTATCGGTGCACTTTCTGCCCTGATGTTCTAATACTATCTGCACACTCTCTGCCCTGGTGTTCTAATACTATCTCTGCACTCTCTGCCCTGATGTTCTAATATTATCTGTGCGCTCTCTGCCCTGATGTTCTAATACTATCTGCCCTGGTGTTCTAATACTATCTGCACACTGTCTACCCTGATGTTCTAATACTAGCTGTGCACTTTCTGCCCTGGTGTTCTAATAGTATCTGCACTCTCTCTAATCTGATGTTCTAATACTATCTGCACACTCTCTGCCCTGATGTTCTAATACTATCCGCACTCTCTGCCTGATCTTCTAATACTATCTGTGCACTCTCTGCCCTGATCTTCTAATACTATCTGTGCACTGTCTGCCCTGATGTTCTAATACTATCCGCACTCTCTGCCTGATGTTCTAATACTATCTGTGCAATCTCTGCCCTGGTGTTCTAATACTATCTGTGCACTCTCTGCCATGGTGTTCTAATACTATCTGCACACTGTCTGCCCTGGTGTTCTAATACTATCTGCACACTCTCTGCCCTGATGTTCTAATACTATCTGTGCACTCTCTGCCCTGGTGTTCTAATACTATCTGTGCACTCTCTGCCCTGATGTTCTAATACTATCTGCACACTCTCTGCCCTGATGTTCTAATACTATCTGTGCACTCTGTGGCCTGGTGTTCTAATAGTATCTGCACTCTCTGCCCTGATGTTCTAATACTATCTGTGCACTCTCTGCCATGGTGTTCTAATACTGTCTGGGCACTCTCTGCCCTGATGTTCTAATACTATCTGCACACTCTCTGCCCTGGTGGTCTAATACTATCTGTGCACTATCTGCCCTGATGTTCTAATACTATCTGCACACTCTCTGCCCTGGTGTTCTAATACAATCTGTGCACTCTCTGCCCTGATGTTCTAATACTGTCTGTGCACTCTCTGGCCTGGTGTTCTAATACTATATGTGCACTCTCTGCCCTGATGTTCTAATACTATCTGCACACTCGCTGCCCTGATGTTCTAATACTATCTGCGCACTCTCTGCCTTGGTGTTCTAATACTATCTGCACACTCTCTGCCCTGATGTTCTAATACTATCTGTGCACTCTCTGCCCTGGTGTTCTAATAGTATCTGCACTCTCTGCCCTGATGTTCTAATACTGTCTGTGCACTCTGTGCCCTGAAGTTCTAATACTATCTGTGCACTCTCTGCCCTGATGTTCTAATACTATCTGCACACTCTCTGCCCTGGTGTTCTAATACTATCTGGGCACTCTCTGCCATTGTGTTCTAATACTATCTGCACACTCTCTGCCCTGGTGTTCTAATACTGTCTGTGCACTCTCTGCCCTGATGTTCTAATACTGTCTGCGCACTCTCTGCCCTGATGTTCTAATACTATCTGCACACTCTCTGCCCTGAAGTTCTAATACTATCTGCACACTCTCTGCCCTGGTGTTCTAATACTATCTGCACACTCTCTGCCCTGATGTTCTAATACTATCTGTGCACTCTCTGCCGTGGTGTACTAATAGTATCTGCACTCTCTGCCCTGATGTTCTAATACTGTCTGCACACTCTTTGCCCTGAAGTTCTAATACTATCTGTGCACTCTCTGTCCTGATGTTCTAATACTATCTGCACACTCTCTGCCCTGAAGTTCTAATACTATCTGTGCACTCTCTGCCCTGATGATCTAATACTATCTGCACACACTCTGCCCTGATGTTCTAATACTGTCTGTGCACTCTCTGCCCTGGTGTTCTAATACTATCTGTGCACTCTCTGCCATGATGTTCTAATACTGTCTGTGCACTCTCTGCCCTGATGTTCTAATACTATCTGCACACTCTCTACCCTGGTGTTCTCATACTATCCACGCACTCTCTGCCCTGGTGTTCTAATACTATCTGTGCACTCTCTGGCATGATGTTCTAATACTATCTGTGCACTCTCTGCCCTGGTGTTCTAAGACTATGTGCACACTCTCTGCCCTGATGTTCTAATACTATCTGCACACTCTCTGCCCTAGTGTTCTAAGACTATCTGCACACTCTCTGCCTTGATGTTCTAATACTATCTGCACACTCTCTGCCCTTATGTTCTAATACTATATGTGCACTCTCCGCCCTGATGTTCTAATACTATCTGCGCCCCCTGTGGTCCTAAGTTCACTAGAAACATGTCCGGCTGCAATAAGTGTATCTACCTGGAAAATGGAAATCACACTCCTCCCCTATTCTCTCCAGCTCCAGTCTATGTATGCAGGTTCGGTGATTGAAAATCACTCTCCTCCCCGATTCTCACTCCCCACTAATCACATCCTCTGACTCATGGCAATGTATCTGCTTGGAGAGTGTTAATCAACTGTATTTCCTCCCTGATATTCCCTCCTCATATGTGACATGTTCCACCTCTGCTGTCTATATCTGCTCGGAGAGTGCAACTTAATCTCTTCCCAGGTGTCCCCCTCCCCCCATGAGACATGCTGCAACTCTAGTGTGTGTATCTGCTGTGAGAGTGCGCCACCAGAGCTGTCAGATAGGGGCGGCTTCACTAACGATTCGACACTGAGGTGTTTTACCACGAAAATAAAATAGTTTTATTCCAGATGTTGCATATCACACCTAACCCGCACCCACAGCGATGCATCCACAGCGCCGACGATCTGGGCATTATTTTGATATACTAACGCTGTTTTTCTTTTATAAAATACACAAATAAAAGAAATAACAACACCATGTAAAGTCGTTGGCTGGCAGCTGCAGTTGTGTAGGCAGGCTAGTAGGAAATCAATACAGGCAAGTATAAGAAAGGCAGAGTAAAGAGTGAAAGTAAAGTAAGTGAGAGCTTGTACCCTCAGTTTTATTATTATATAGTGGTTTATGGACCTGTCATGGCATACCACCTGACCATGCCCTCCAATGAACAACAAGCATGTCTAGGTCCACCAATCAACAGTAAGCATTCCTGTGTCACTATGGCAACTGTGATCTACCCACCACCACCATGCCTTGTGGCTGCTTTTGGCCTCACCTGCACTGTTGTGTCTGTGTGTGTGGTGATCCGTGACTAACAGTTGGGGGGGAGGGGGTTGTGAGTAGAGGTCTTGAGCTCCTTCCACACTAACAGTAGTGCCCCTCTCACACTATCTATAGAATACACAATGACTATTGAATATAAGTAAAGGATCACCAGCACTACATAATTACATTCATGCACCTGGCCCTATATATCATTTACCTTTATAGACCATTTGTAATCCCTTATAGACCATTTCACATTCCCCACCAATGTGTTTTATCGGAATATTTCACAACCAAATAAGAAAATAATGTGGTCAGCGTCCAATTCTCATACAACAATTGAAGTTTAAAAAATTACAAATTCCGATGAAAGCATCAATTATTTTTTAAGTTGCAGAGTCCGATGCTTTTGAGTTTCTGTCATTTTCTGAGATAAATATATTAGGTTGATTGTTAAATCTACCTTTCATTAGTTTGAAGCAAAATTGATTTAAATTTGCTAACTTTGGTGATATTTGAAGTGCGAAGGTGCAAAATTAATTTCGGCATGCTTGCCAAAACTCTGCCCCATAGACATAGGCTTCAATAGTAGAAATTAAAGTGGCTTAGGTCCTATAGTCAGGGTTACCGAATGTTGTTTGTTGTTGTTTTACGTCCTAGCAACATCTAAGGTCATATCAGGACGGGTACCGACTTGTGACAGTGCGCACTCATGGCGACTTTATAGTGCTGTCCCACTATCCTGACACTGAGCACACCAGTCCTTGCCCTATCCTAATAATGCCGAGCGCCTGGCTAGGAAGCAACAAGTATCAATTTTAAAGTCATTGGTTTGACTCGACCGGGACTCGAACCCACGACCCCACGATCTACCAGCACGGGAGACGGACGCTCTAACTCATTCGGCCATCCCGTCTGGTACCGAATGTTGTACTGCATTCGGTATCTAAGGTAAGCATCTATGGGGCCCATAGTCAAGGCTTTGAATTATGTATGTTACCGGTAACTTGGGTATGCAGGTATTGCAATACCTCAGGGAGTCTGACACCCCTGCCCTGCAAAGTTGTAAACCACTGCCTTGTGGTACAGGTTCTTGACAGAACCCAAGGTTAAGGGCAGAAAACCATGTCACTGTGGCAGCATTAAAGGCGGTTGATGTATGGAACTCCCAACATCTCCCGACCAGCCACTGCAGGGACAAATAGTTTTGCGCCTGTCTTGACATGTTCTTGCTGGTGTGAAACCTCTATTTGCTCCCCGAGAGAAGGCAGCTTTCATGATGATGATGATTATAATTTGCTACATTAGATTCAAGTCAGTAAATTTGATCCATTAACTTTAGAGATATGTGAGGTGAAAGCATGCTAAATTAGAAGCAGTGTCCACATCGAAACGATGGACACGACAGGCTTCAGCAGTGACAGGTTTAATTAAATTGTCTTGCTGTTCCTTCCTTCATTTCAGTAATAAATGTTTAATGTGTGCATGGATGTCTAAGTTGAATATGTTGGAGAAAGTTTAGCTAAGTGCTTTGGTTTACAAATCTGATGTTTTCATCATATTATGCAGCTACCGGACGCGATCGCCGAATCGGTATAGTGCATGCCTCATGTGCGGGAGTTCGGGAGTTCAATTCCTGGTCGAGTCAAACCAATGCCCTACACAATTTATACTTGTCGCTTCTTAGCCTGGCGCTCATAGCATTAATAGGCTAGGGCAAGGACTGGTAAAATTGTTACTTGTCGCTTCCTAGCTTGGCGCACAGCGTTAATAGGATAGGGCACGGACTGGTTAGCTCATTGTCAGGATAATGTGACTGAGTGGGATATCGAGTCATTGTGCTGGCAGCATGATTTCCCAGTGGGGCAGCACTATAAGGTCGCCATGAGTGTGCACTGTCACAAGTTGGTACCTGATATGACCATATATGTTGCCAGGACGTAAAACTCCAACAACCAACCAATGTTATGCAGGTGAATATGACTGGATGGGATTATGGTGCCAGTGGCGCGGTATCCCAGTGGGCAGCACTATAAATACAATTGCCATGAGTGAGTCCTGCTACTAGTCTGCAGGTGCCCGTCTTGAGATAACATCAAGTGTTGCTAGGACGTAGAGTGCCAACCAACAGCGTCATTAGTGCACCGATCACCCGCAAGGTGGCGTTGCGACCAATAGATGCGTTTGTTTGTTGTTGTTTTACATCCTAGCAACATCTAAGGTCATATCAGGATGGATACCGACTTGTGACAGTGCACACTCATGGTGACTTTATAGTGCTCCCCTACTGGGAAATCAGGCTGCCAGCACCATGATGTGATATCCCACTCAGTCACATTATCCTGACACTGAGCCAATTAGTCCTTGCCTTATCCTAATAATGCCAAGCGTCTGGCTGGAAGTGAGAAGTGTCATTTTTTAAGTCATTGTTTTGACTCGACCAGGGTTTGAACCCACGATGCCATGGGTTCAGATCCCCCGATCTCCCAAAACAGGAGGCGGATGCTCAACTCATTCGGCCATCCCGTCTGGTCCAATAGAGGTGCCAAGTAGATAAGATGTGATAGGGAGATCTCCGTAATACACAACTTGTAAATAGGGAGAAATAGCATGGCCGATGGGAGGAGAGGCAGGAGGGGGGTTTGCCAACTCACACACGAGGGTCCGAAGCCGCACGCCCCAGATTTTGAAAAGAAAAAGTGATAACAAAATAGTGCCCTTCCGTCTGGTGCATCTTGATGAAAAAATGGGCATAATTTTATTTTGTGGAAAACAAGCTAAAATGATTCTTTGGGGAAGGGGGGAGATTACTAATTAAAAGCGGGATTGCGGTTATTTTGCTACATTTTAGGGAGATTTCCCGTTAACTCGGGAGAGTTGGCTCACCTGGATCAACCAGAAGGTGGCAGTTAGACAAACAGTCCCGGCATTACAGCTTTTTGTCCCCCTGGCGGCGACGTCATGAACGCCGAGTGGGGGAGTAACCTTACACGCACCGCCGCGTCTCACTAACAATTCAACAGCCGAAAAGCCCCAAAATAACACAATATGACAAAATAGTGCCCCCCACCCCCGCTCAAAAAAATAATTGGATTAAAACGGCATTCAATGTTACTAAGAGGATAGCTATATAGATGCTAGGTACTTTATGGATTGTGTCTCGTGTTAGGTATAAATGTTGTTGTTGTTATGATGGACCAGTTTCATCCTCCTGTGGGGTATGTGTGGCGGGCGACGACGCGCCAGAGTTTGCTTCAGTCCTTTGGGGGTCGCTACCTGGTTGATTACCACTGAAGTAAGAGAGGAGAGTGACCTGCCATCGCGCAGCCCGGTAGGGGGCGTGGCCGCTAGCAGGGACTGGGACAGACCGCTATCAGGACTGTCCTGCTAGCGTGCTGCCACCGACTGGTCCTGCTGACACTGCAAAGATCAGTTAGGTCCGCAACCGCCAACTCTATCTGTTAAGCCCCTGTCACACTTCACCGGATCGAGGAAACCGATTGAAACGGAACAAAGTCTGTTGATATCCCCCAAAGTCCAGTTTGGGTCCGTTGCATATCCGTTGATATCCGTTGAGATCTGGCCTGATCGGTTATAAGTTTTGAGCATGCGCAAAACTTGTAATGGATTGCGCCGGACTGGCAAATGCGGTTATTATCCATTACCATCCATTCCCTGTCCGTTCCCATCCGTTTCCATCTGTTCCCATCTGTTCCCATCCGTTCCCGTCCATTCCTGTCCATTCCCATCCATTGCATATCCATTACATGTCCGTTGCCATTCGTTATAGTTCTTTTGTATACTGAATTGTCCGTTGATCGTTAGATACGTTATCAACCGTTACCGTCCGTTACCATCTGTTACCGTCCATTACATAATCGATACATTTCAAGTCCGAATCACACCAGATTAGAATATTTGTGTCCGGGTCTGTCTGTATCCTCAATCCGGTAAAGTGTGACAGGGCCTTTAACACTACTACCTGCACACTATGTTATCTCACAATAGGCCAGCTCTGCATTACAAAGCTTTGTGTACAGTGGGGTGTAAAATGCACACTATTTGATCTAACAATAGGTCAGTTCTGAGTTACAAAACTTGGTGCACACCCAGCCCTTGTCGGGCTTCTATTAGGGGTTGGTGTGAATCACACTGCACCACGATATACCTCATTAAGGAAGTGGTAGTTTATCTAATGTAAAATATTTGTCAGCATATTATTACTGTAACCGGCATTACAAACCGAATGTGGCGTGAGAACGCTACTAAGATTGTCAGAACTGTTTATTTTTTGTTGATTTACGTCCTAGCAATAGATAAGGTCATATCAGGATGGGTACTGACTTGTGACTGTGCACTCATGGAGACTTTATAGTGATGTCCCACTGGGAGACCAAACCGCCAGCACCATGACAAAGTCACATTACCCTGAAATTTATGACATAATCACATTACCCGGACATTTTGGTTAGTCATTGTTTTGACTCGACCTGGAATTGAACTCCCGACCTATCGCACAGGTAACCTGTACTGTACCGATTCGGCTATTACGTCTTGTCATCAGGAAGGGTATGCTTAAGTTTGTTTGTTGCTGTTTTACGTCCTAGCAACATCTAAGCTCATATCAGGACCGGAACCGATTTGAGACAGTGTGAACTCATGGTGACTTTATAGTGCTGTCCCAGTGGGAAATCATCCCGCCGCACCATGACCCAATATCCCACTCAGTCACATTATCCTGATACTGAGATAACCAGTCCTTACCTTATACTATTAATGCCAACCGCCAGGTTTGGAAATGGCAAGTATCAATTTTGTAAGTCATTGGTTAGTAATATTGTATATACGGCTGAGTCGCTGATTGGTAAAACGAATGATAGAAGGCGCCACTTGACCCCGTATCACGTGACGTGACCCTTGTTCCCGTCATTCTGCCGTCGCATAACGCACACCTGGTTGGCACTGGCTGGTGGCACGCTAAAGCATTCATCACCGACTTCCGCGATGTCGTCTGCTCTGACTAATTGTCGTCTGCTCTGACTAATTGTCGTCTGCTCTGACTAATTGTCATCTGCTCTGACTAATTGTCGTGTGCTCTCACTGATTGTCGTCGACTTTGACTAACTGTTGTCTGTTCTAACTAATTGTCGTCTGCGCTAACAAATTGTCGTCTGCTCTAAGTGCCATCTGCTCTGACTAATTGTCGTCTGCTCTGGCGAATTGTCGGCTGCTTTGACTTATTGTCGTCTGCTCTGACTAATTGTCGTCTGTTCTGACTCATTGTCGTCTGCTCTGACTAATTGTCGTCTGGTCTGAGACTGATTGTCGTCTGGTCTGACTAAGTGTCATCTGCTCTGACTAAATGTCATCTGTTCTTACAAATTGTCGTCTGTTCTGACTAATTGTCGTCTGCTCTGGCTAAGTGTTGTCTGTTCTGATTAACTGTCGTCTGCTCTGACTAAATGTCGTCTGGTCTGACTAATTGTCATCTGTTTTGACTAATTGTTATCTGTTCTGACAAATTGTCGTCTGTTTTGACTAATTGTCGTCTGCTCTGACTAATTTTCATCTGGTCTGACTAAGTATCGTCTGGTCTGACTAAGTGTCGTCTGCTCTGACTAATTGTCATCCGGTCTGACTAATTGTCGTCGTCTCTGACTAAATGTCATCTGCTTCCAATGGAACTCACTAGAATTGCACAATTCCACTGCCGGAACAAATCGACTTTCGATAAAACTTCAAAACAGCTGCCTGTGGGAATTATATCGTTGAAAATAACTGAGCGTGATTTGGCATTTATTCGGATAGTGATACATTTCTTCTTATTATTACATTATTATAAGTCGCAGAAAGGGCAGATAGTAGGGGGTGAGGCGCCGCCTGGAGGGCAGGAGGAGATTTAGGGGAGCTGCATGTAAGCAGACCTCCTGCTCTCCAGGCCGCACCCGAGCCTCAGTAACACAGACTACAAAGAATCATATCAAAGGTTACAGGAGCAGTAGCAAAGGCAATAACAAATAATAATAATAATAATAATAAGCAGGATCATTACATACATGAATAATATTTGCATAAGTGCGTTAAGCTAAGATTCCTTATACATGGCATGCGGTATGCGGTATGCGGTATGCGGTATGCGAATGGGAGGATTCCTTCTACGCGGTAAGCGGCAAACATCTCCCCACCCCCACCACTACCATATGGTTCCACTCAGCACCCTTGTGTGTGACCGTTCCGTAATGCTCAGTCGCCTCTCCTCGTCTAAAACTAATGGGCAAGTGCGACTGACGGTTCTATTCGCATACCGTGTGCCGCATGCCGCACCGATCACTACAGGGACCGATCGAGTTGCCGCATTCGCATTCGCATTCGCATTCGGACATAAGGAATCACCCCCATTGACTTAGATGCTTTCCGATTTTTTGCCACATTCGCATACCACATACCGCATACCGCGTGTAAGGAATCTTAGCTTTATGGCTCAGATATTTGCACATATTCATATAATTACATTGTTTGTATTTTAACAGGGTTCATTTGCTTGCAAGGTTTATATTTTATTTATATTGACGGTTTTATTTTCACCATTCATATAATTACATGGTCTGTATTTTTATATGGTTAAAATGGTTGTATGGTTTGTACCTTAACATGGTACATATTTCCGCGTGGTTAGCATTTTCACATGGCTTACATGTCTGGATGCTTTGTATTTTAACATGGCTCATATGTTAACATGGTTTGTATTTTCACACAGCATACCTGCTTGAATGGTTTCTTTTTCATATGGTTCATATCTTTTTCATATGGTTCATATGGTTCTTGTAGTTTCATATGGTACATATCGTTGCATGGTTTGTATTTTCACATGGTTTGTATTTTCACATGGTATACATATGGTTTGTATTTTCACACCATTCGTATGGTTACATGGCATGTATTTTCACATGGTTCATGTAATGTAAAAGGGATTAAACACACCTTGTGAAGTCCTTAGACGTGTAAAGATTACCGACACCGTGGTATCCAGACACTGGAGGGATTAGACACACCTTGTTAAGCCTCTAGACTTGTTAAGGTTACCGACACTGTGTGGTATCCAGACAGTGGAGGGATTAGACACACCTTGTGAAGCCCCTAGACTTGTTAAGGTTACCGACAATATGTGGTATCCAGACACTGGAAGGATTAGACACACCTTGTGAAGCCTCTAGACTTGCTAAGGTTACTGACACTGTGGTATCCAGACACTGGAGGGATTAGACACACCTTGTGAAGCCCCTAGACTTGTTAAGGTTACTGACTCTGTGGTATCCAGACACTTGAGGGATTAGACACACCTTGTGAAGCCCCTAGACTTGTTAAGGTTACCGACACTGTGGTATCCAGACACTTGAGGGATTAGACACACCTTGTGAAGCCCCTAGACTTGTTAAGGTTACTGACACTGTGGTATCCAGACACTTGAGGGATTAGACACACCTTGTGAAGCCCCTAGACTTGTTAAGGTTACTGACACTGTGGTATCCAGACACTGGAGGGATTAGACACACCTTGTGAAGCCCCTAGACTTGCTAAGGTTACTGACACTGTGGTATCCAGACACTGGAGGGATTAGACACCTTGTGAAGCCCCTAGACTTGTTAAGTTAACCGACACTATGTGGTATCCAGACACTGGAGGGATTAGGCACACCTTGTGAAGCCCTTAGATGTGTTAAGGTTACCGACACTGTGGTATCCAGACACTGGAGGGATTAGACACACCTTGTGAAGCCCCTAGACTTGTTAAGGTTACTGACACTATGTGGTATCCAGACACTGGAGGGATTAGGCACACCTTGTGAAGCCCCTAGACTTGCTAAGGTTACTGACACTGTGGTATCCATTCACCGGAGGGATTAGACACACCTTGTGAAGCCCTAGACTTGTTACGGTCACCATTACTGTGGTATCCAGACACTGGAGGGATTAGACACACCTTGTGAAGCCCCTAGACTTGTTAAGGTTACCGACACTATGTGGTATCCAGACACTGGAGGGATTAGACACACCTTGTGAAGCCCCTAGACTTGCTAAGGTTACCGACACTATGTGGTATCCAGACACTGGAGGGATTAGACACACCTTGTGAAGCCCCTAGACTTGCTAAGGTTACCGACACTGTGGTATCCAGACACTGGAGGGATTAGACACACCTTGTGAAGCCCCTAGACTTGTTAAGTTAACCGACACTATGTGGTATCCAGACACTGGAGGGATTAGGCACACGTTGTGAAGCCCTTAGACGTGTTAAGGTTACCGACACTGTGGTACCCAGACACTGGAAGGATTAGACACACCTTGTGAAGCCCCTAGACTTGTTAAGGTTACTGACTCTGTGGTATCCAGACACTTGAGGGATTAGACACACCTTGTGAAGCCCCTAGACTTGTTAAGGTTACTGACTCTGTGGTATCCAGACACTTGAGGGATTAGACACACCTTGTGAAGCCCATAGACTTGTTAAGTTAACTGACACTATGTGGTATCCAGACACTGGAGGGATTAGACACATCTTGTGAAGCCCCTAGACTTGTTAAGGTTACTGACACTATGTGGTATCCAGACACTGGAGGGATTAGACACACCTTGTGAAGCCCCTAGACTTGCTAAGGTTACCGACACTGTGTGGTATCCAGACACTGGAGGGATTAGACACACCTTGTGAAGCCCCTAGACTTGTTAAGTTAACTGACACTATGTGGTATCCAGACACTGGAGGGATTAGACGCACCTTGTGAAGCCCCTAGACTTGCTAAGTTAACTGACACTATGTGGTATCCAGACACTAGAGGGATTAGACACACCTTGTGAAGCCCATAGACTTGTTAAGGTTACCGACACCATGGTATCAATAGAGGGATTAGACACACCTTGTGAAGCCCCTAGACTTGCTAAGGTTACTGACACTGTGGTATCCAGACACTTGAGGGATTAGACACACCTTGTGAAGCCCCGAGACGTGTTAAGGTTACTGACACTGTGGTATCCAGACACTGGAGGGATTAGACACACCTTGTCAAGCCCCTAGACTTGTTAAGGTTACTGACACTGTGGTATCCAGACACTGGAGGGATTAGACACACCTCCTGTGGTAACTGTTAAATGGAGAGGGTGGGTGGAGTGAGAAACGGAAAGGTGAGTGGAAAATGGCGTGGATGGAGTGAGAAATAGAACGGGGAGGGAGGAGGGCGTAATGGACAGGGCAGTGGGGGAAAGGAATGAAGAGAGACTTGAGGGGTGATAAGGAGGGAGCTGGGAAGGAGGGGGAGCATGATTGCGAGTAAAGGGGAACAAAATATAATTATGAATTAAAACCGCCCACCTGACCTAGATTTTTATTTCAAAAGGACGATCACCAATTCTTTTTTTATTTGGCCTTATAGTATAGGGTGAAGACCTGGGTAGATGAACAGTGTGGCATTATTGAATTATTGCCACTTTGTTCACATCAGTACTTGAAGATTTATAGTGCCTATCATGGATAAGTCTGAATAGACTTGTTTTCACCATTAGACAGTTTGGTGATAGAAAGCCCGAGCCTACACTTTTACCGACCCAAGGGATTTTTATTTTTAACCTCCCACACCACATAGACATGGTATGAGAGCAGCTGGCCTTTGATGACAGTGGTGGAAATCCAAATTGGCATAAGTGGGGGAATGGGGAATCGAACCACCGACCTTCAGATTAGGAGTCTGACCAGAAAAAAAGTCAGACACTCTAACCGCTCAGCCACAGAGAACACCACTGTACATTGCATGTCATTTTACCTAGCTACACCGGATGTGATGGCTGGCTGGCTTCCCGTGTGGGAGGTCGTGGGTTCGAACCCCTGGGCGAGTCAAACTAATGACTTACAAAATTGACACTTGACTCTGGCATTCTCAGTGCTATTAGAAAAGGGCAAGAACTGGTTTCCTCAGTATCAGGATAATGTGACTCAGTGGGATATTGTGATCATCGTTACCATGGCTGTGGAGGGCAGCACTATAAAATCACCATGAGTGTGCACTGTCACAATTCTGATCTCACCCTAGATGTTGCCAGGAGGTAAAACTCCAACAACCAACCATCCCATGATCTGGAGTGGGAAAGAGAACTGTGGCATTCTCTGTGGTGGAGTGGTTAGAGTGTCTGACTTTTTTCTAGGTCAGACTCCTAATCTGAGGGTCGGCGGTTCGATTCCCCGCGCCTACAGCTCTGCCAATTTGGATTTCCACCGCTGTGTATAACTTACAGCGGCATCAAAGGCCGGTTGCTCTCATACCATGTCTATGTGGTCTGGGAGGTTAAAAATCCCTTGGGTCGGTAAAAGTGTAGGCTCGGGCTTTCTATCGACCAGCAGTGGAATGAGGAAGACCAGTCGTCTATAGCCGTGTTCTCAGGGGCGATGTAAATCGATTCGTACAAATCGACTTGTATAGTTCGGGTTACATTTCGCGTGTGAACGGGCGTCTGAGGTGGATTAGGGCTGAATCGATTCCTGTGATCCAGTTTCTGTAAACCACCTCTCGTGGTAGTTTACGTGAGTCGATTTCTGTGAATAGATTTATTTTGCCAGTGTGAACCCAACCGACTTACTTGAGGCGGATTAAGGACGTGACAGTCGAGACCTGAGTTTGTTGACTTTCCGGTAAATTTGCTTTATGAAACCGCTAGCTGTGCACAGATATTTTTTTCATCATTTATTTTTAGGGTTTCACTGCCCAGCAGAAGTTTTTACGGTTCCAAAACAATATGATTCAGTCCATACATATCTAGGTCGAACCCACACTCTCTCGTGCCGACATCGACGAACCCAAACTGGTGCTGGTTAGTCTGGACTTGCTCATGTACAGATATCCACTTCCGCCTTCAAGCGCTGCCCGTGTGAACGGGCGGCTAAATCGCTTCATATAAATCGATTTGTCTAATTCGCTTCACATTTTGCCCGTGTGAACACGGCTTATGACTGAAATTTCCCCTGCTTAAACAACTAATGGACCAAAAACAAAAAAACAAAAAAAGGACAGTTAGTGCCTGGGGCACCAGGGTCCGTTGCTTGTACCAGGTCTCTCTACAGTTCAAAAGAAAAACACAGTTGTGTATCCGTAGCAAACAGAGCTGAAACAAGGTTGTTAACATTGAGAGGTATCTACTAACAAACACTGAGGACCCCAACCGTCGTCACACATTCTCTACTAACACAAAAGCTAACTTGAATATTTGTCCACTTCCTCAAAGGTAGTCCGGTGAACTAGTTATAACTATACTACAAGAAAGCCACACCTCGCGTCACATTTTACCTTTCAGCAATGTTCCTGCTTAGTATCGAAATTTAAACCACTTTCAATAGACGAGATCGTCATTCCAACTGCGCATGGGCTGAAAATGGCATTGACAGCAAAACATTGGGTTTGCCGATATTCGCAGAGCAAAACGTCAATTTTATTCAGAATTAATAGGAATACAGAACAATTTGGCACAAACATGGATGCATGCATGCAATATAATAATAAAATGAATATGTTTAAGACACAACTCTCCATAAATAAGCATTTTGAGCTAAGGAACATACAATTTCAGTCGCTTTACAGGCTGATGTTTACATCACCATTAGTAATTCTTGTTTTAAATATTAAAATATCAAATGTTTCAACAGAAACTTGTTTCAAAGAAATATATAACCAATGTCTGATTAATTTCCTAGCCAAACAAATGTTATTAACCATATGATATATATAAAAACATGAATAAAATAAGTAAAACTAACTCAGGCTATGGCTCTAACACTAGTCTGAATGCCCAGATTTGCTTTAATCTAAATGCACATGGCATAAGATGTGCTGATTAGATTGATGTAAATGCAATGCTAGATAAAAGATTAACATCTTAATTTATTATATATATTTCTTTAGTTGGTATTCTATGTTTCAAACAAGAGCTGAGATGAGCTGAAAGTAGCACATTTCATAGCTGCACCCAGTGTATTAGCATATGCCATGTGCTTTGCGTGGGTTTGTTTTTCTTCCACACATCCCACAATGCACCGCGCGGCTGGAATGACAAACCTGTCTATTTGACTAACCGGAACATGTCATGTTTACCCTGGACATTATTATTCCAATGTTACCCACCCATGACATTTAAAATGTACCCGCTGTTATCCCAAGTGTTCGCCAGTTAAAATCAAAGTTACTTCAGATTAAAGCTGCATGGTCCGATGGAAACTTCAAATTTTCAAAACCAATACACTTATCTAGATTTGATTCTAACTATCGAACTTAGATACTGGTGCAGTTATTAAACAGTTGTCGTCACATAGAAGGGAATACTGTGTCAATTTAATAGAACCTGTTTTTGCAGAAGGCTATGGTGTTAGAGTTTTGGCAAGCTTGTCAAAATTAATTGAGCACATTTGCATTTCAAATATCTCAAAAGTTGGCCAATTAAAATAAAAGTTACTTCAAAGTAAAGTAAGGGAGATTATAATGATCAACCTAATATGTTTATCTCAGAAAATGAGAGAAACTCAAAACCATCAGACAATGCAACGTTAAGGTAAGGTAGATTATAGCGATCAATTTTATTTATTTATCTCAGACAAATTACAGAAACTCAAAACCATCGGACTATGCCACTTTAAACTTACATAGTTCGATGGTTTTTGAGTCTGTGATTTTCTCAGGTAAATATATTAGGTTGATCGTTATAATCTACCTCACTTTAGTTTGAAGTATCTTTGCTCTCATCATCATCATGCTGTCGGTCGCGATGCGACAAAGACTGCTTTCATTACTTGACTGCGCTCCTGTGCGGTTGTACATTTCATGAAAGCTGCCTGCAAAAGTGTTGAAGTGCTGCTGGCTTTTGCAAGTTACCATCGGCACTCTCTCGGGGAGCAAATAGAGGTTTCACACCGGCAAGAACATGTCCAGACAGGCGCAAAACTATTTGTCCCTGCAGTGGCTGGTCGGGAGATGTTGGGAGTTCCATACATCAACCGCCCTTAATGCTGCCACAGTGACATGGTTTTCTGTTTAGGGTTTGCTCCCTTAGCCTTCGGTTCTGTCAAGGACCTGTACCACAAGGCAGTGGTTTAGAACTCTGCAAGGCAGGGGCTTCAAACTCCCTGAGGTATTGCTATACCTGCATACCTAATCTTTGCTCTAAATGACTAATATACTAGATATTCTATGTGTAAACATTCCAAATTAATCTGGGTGTGCTTGTCAAAACTCTGACCTCATAGCCTTTAGCATTAAAGGTTTTATTAAATTGACTTAGTATTCCCTTCAATGTGGCAATAAATACTTAATAAGTGCATCAGTATCTAAATTGGATCTGTAAATTCAAATCTAGATAATTGCTACGCTTTTGAAAATTTGATTTCTTTTTGTCGGAATATGCAATTTTAAAGTTACACAATCCGATGGTTTTGAGTTTGCTTACAAATTTACGATATATTACCTTGATCATTATGATGCGCGAAAAGGAAGAAAGCAAGGCGGGGGTGGGAAGAAAGGCGTTTATTTACGCCTCAAACAAACAGAGTATACAGAGGAAGGAAAGGACAGGCTCAAGAAGAGCAACGCAGTGAATAAGGCTCATAAGGAGCAACAAGGTAAGGTAATATATGACAATAAGTGGAAGAAAATAAGCAGGCTCATGAGGAGCAGTACACAAGTTGGGCTCATGAGGAGCAGTGAAGGAAGGTAGAGGATGAATAAAAGGGGGGGTGGTGGGGGGGGGGGTGTGGGGGGGGGGGTTTGGGGGGGGGGGGGTGGGTGTGGTGGGGGGGGGGGGGGGTGGGGGGGGGTGGGTGGGGGTGTGGGGGGGGGGGGGGGGGGGGGGGGTGGGGGTGGGGGGGGGGGGGGGGGGGTTTTTTTGCATCAAACGTAATGCTACGCATTACGACCAATCTACCTTACTTTACTTTGAAGTAACTTGGATATTTAAAGGGACAAAATGTAAGATTAATTGTGGTCATGCAAGTCAAAGTTCTGACACTGCAATCTTCGGCAGTAATAGGTTCTGGTAAATTGAATTGTGCATGTTGGCCTGAGGCTAAAACATGGGTAATTTACTCACGAGGTTGGTCTATTTTTAGCCTTTCTTGGGAATCTTAGGTGTTGTTAGCACATAAAACCTCAAGGAACAGACTAGAAATCGCTCGTTGGGAAAGGTTACAGTCATGATCTCGTCCATGTTAATGTTGCATAGTCCGATGGTTTTGAGTTTCTGAAATTTTCTGAGATAAATACATTAGGTTGATCGTTATTATGTACCTTACTTTAGCTTAAAGTAACTTTTATTTTAAGTGGCTAACTTTTGAGATATTTGAAGTGGAACCATGCAAAATTAATGTTGGCAAGCTTGTCAAAACTCTGACTGTAACTTCTGCAGTAACAGGTTCTATTCAATTGCCTCAGTATTCCTGTCTGTGTGGTGACAAATGTTTAATAAGTGCACCAGTATCTAAGTTAGATATGTAGAATCAAATTTAGATAGTTGTTTTGGTTTTGAAAATTTGACATTTTCATCGGACTATGCAGCTTTAAGCGATAGATAAAAGATTCATCCCATACTTGCAGTAGGGGTGCAGAACAACCCATTAGAAAAAATGGCGAAAGGCAGGGTAAACGAAATCACCAAATACATTCTTAATTTAAGAAGCAAAATATATTCTTTCACATATATCTTAATATTTATCCGCTACTTTTGATTTGAAAAATATAATAAAACATGTAGTTTAATAGACATTAAAAGTCTAAACGACCGCATTCTGTGGTCGCCATCTTGTCTTTTTGCATTCTCTCTCATTTCGCCAACTCTGTGCCGATATAAGTAGCCATTGGATACTCTAACCAGGAATTCCACTTCCTGTTCCATACCAAAGCAACTTCCGCCCATATTTAGAATAAGTTGTCATTCACCCTTACTGCAAGTATGGGGTGAATCTTGTATCTAGTGAAGCGGACACTCTAACGACTAGTCAATCCCGTCCAGTTGAGAGAGTGAGTGGACCGCCGGGGTGGGTGGACTGTGTGTTCTGGATGATATGAAGGGCGGTGTTGCAGTTTCCCAGGGACACCAGTTTCCCAGGGACACATCGCTTCTGCACACGCGTCAAACTCGAACAGTATCGTCACTAACCTTATAAATTTAATATAATGTTTTTGCTAAACATGTTTTCTATATGTGTACCAAGCAATTTGTTTGTAGCTGGTGTCGTTTTAGAGATATTTCACTTTTTCTGTATTGTCTGTATGAAGACTGCTCACGGCCATTGACAATGCCTTGAGATTGACGGTACGCGCAGTGCAAAACGTCAGTTTTATTCAAAATTAATAGAAATCAAGAACCCTAACCTTATAACTTTAATATAGTCTTCATGGTGAAGATGTTTTCTATATGTGTACGAAGCGATTTGTTTCTAAATGGTGTACTTTTAGAGATATTTGACTTCTTCTGTATGAAGATTTGCTCACGGCGGTTAACAGTGCATTTGAATGGAAGTGTCCCTGGCAAACTGGTGTCCCTCGGAATCCGCATCACCGGCATACATGGAAGACTTCTGAGCATGCGTACTGAGTGCTGCGCAAAGAGGCTGCGCAGTGTAAACAATGCGCACATTCTGTGACGTCAGTGCTGCGTCCCAGACGGAAGTAAAGACAACAACAAAACACCTCCTACTCTACACACCAGATCTGCGCCATCTGCTGTGAGCACTGAATGATCCCTCAAAGCAGACGACATTTAGCGTCCACAGACTATACACACTGCGGTGTCAATACGGGCGTTCCAAGTTTCACTGGTGCCTCAGTAAAGACTGAAGCTGTGACCCAGCATGTCGGGTCATAGATAATTGATTCACCCCGTACTAATTATTCTGAGTAGGGCTGAAGAACATCATCATCATCATCATGCTGTCGGTCACAATGCGACAAAGACTGCTTTTATTTCTTAAGCGCCGCTATTTTGTTGGTTGTGCATTTCATAAAAGCTGCTTGCAAAGTGTTTAAGTGCTGCTGGCTTTTGCAAGTTACTAGCAGCACTCTCTCGGGGAGCAAATAGAGGTCTCACACCAGCAAGAACACGTCAAGACAGGCGCAAACTATTTTCTCCCTGCAGTGGCTGGTCGGGAGATGTTGGGAGTTCCATTCATCACCCTTAATGCTGCCATGGAAGCATGGTTTTCTGTTAGGGTTTGCTCCCTTAGCCTTTGGTTCTATCAAGAACCTATACCACAAGGCAGTGGTTTATAACTTTGCAAGGCAGGGGTGTCAAACTTCCTGAGGTATTTTAGCAGGTAGGTATGCTGAAGAACAACCCTGTATAAAAAAGTGGAGAAAATGGGGGTAAATGAAATGAGAACAAAAATTCTTAATCTAAGAAACACAATATAGTCTTCACATACCTTGATATATTTACCCACAACTCTTGAACTGATTAGTAGAATAAATCTACCGCTACACAAAGTTTAAAGTCTGAACGGATGGAACACAAATATCTACAATGCAGCCATTGTGGTAGAAAGACAGGAAGTTGAGAGGTTCATGGGTAATAATCCAGTTTGGGCCAGGGAGCAGACATTGTTAGAATATATAGCAGCAAGCAGGCTCTAGAACCACTTCATGAATGATACGATTGGATTGGCATCAATTGATCAATTTGATGTAAACATTGGAAATTATGAAGTTGGCCGATATTTTCAACACTTTTAAAAAGTGATGAATCCTTTGGTTTGTATTTGAATACTATTCTCTTCTCTGAATGCTGTTGTTTTTGGGGAGTTTTCAGTCGGATTGGTGCGCTGAAGGCTGCAAATCTGCAGCACTGAATGGGCACCGCTGAAAGCAGTCCCATGTGGTCGGGAGTTGGCTTCCGATGGGTAGTGATCAGAGGAATTGGGGGGATAGGTGGAGGGGGGAGGAAGGAAAAAGACAGCCTAAGAGCCCAACCACAGTCCTCTGAGAGGGCCGGGGGAGGCTGGGTGGTTGGTGTAGTTTTACGCCCCAGTAAGTCCCTCTGAATGCTCCCTGGCTGCCTTCCAACAGGAAGTGAGGTAGAAGAACCAATTCATTCAAACGTTGCAGATTTAACTCATAGACTCTATCCATTCAAACTGACTTTGTGTCATTAAGCCTAGATATTCTGTGATTTGAACACTCTGGAGAGTATATGTTGAGGGAAAACATATGCAATCGGAGTGTAGCTATTGTATTTTAATCAACATAAGGCAGGGATACCAAACTCAGGCTATCAACAGTGAGACGCATTTTCTCCAACTTTCATATAGGGGCTGGAATTCATCTTTGAACCAGAGTCAGGGGTGTTGCTACCTAGCCTGGCGCTTGACATTATTAGGATAGGGCAAGGACTAGTTAGCTCAGTATCAGGATAATGTTACTGTGTGGGAAATCAGGTCGTGGTGCTGGTGCCCTGGTATCAAAGTGAAGCAGCACTATAAAGTTGCCATGAGTGTGCACTGTCAGAAGTTGATATCTATCCTGATATTACCTTTCCAGGACGTAAACCCTAATAACCCTGGGCGAGTCAAACCAATGACTTAAACCCTACTGTTACCATATTTCTATGGAACTTTTGGGTTACAGAATTTCATTACATTACATGCTGCAAATTGTGTATTCAACAGTTATTGTATACCTTATTCTATATACCTTTTGTGTAAATAACCCTGAATTGAAAAATGGCTGGAAGACCAGTGCTTCAGCACTGACAAAAGACTTATTCAGCAGAATAAATATATTTACAAAAAGGACAAAAAATAACATTGATACTTAATACTTATGGCTCTCTAGCCTGGTCCTCTGCATTGCTACGGTAGGGCAAGGAGCAGTGGAATGAGGAAGACCAATTGTCCGCGATTGAAATTTACCCTACTTAATCAAATCATGTGCGCACAACAAAAGTATAGCAGACTGAAGTTGCACATGGCCAGAAGACAAGTGCCTCGGTGTCGAAGCAATATTGTATCCCTTTTTTTTTCTTGAAGATTTATACTGCCTATCATGGATAAGTCTGAATAGACTTGTTTTCACCATTAGGCAGTTTGTCGATAGAAAGCCCAAGCCTACACTTTTTACCAACCCAAGGGATCTTTAATCTCCCACACCACATAGACATGGTATGAGAGCAACCAGCCTTTGATGATGCTGTAAGTTATACACAGCAACTGCAAGTATGGGGTGAATCTTGTATCTAGTGAAGCGAACACTCTGACGACTAATGAATAAATAATGTTTACCAAAATAATAGATGAATAAATAATGTTTACCAAAATAATAGATGTTTTCCATAGCCCTATTGCTGAAAGAGCCTGTTAAATATAAGTCTCAGTTTGTTTGTTGGAGTTTTATATCCTGGAAACATCGATAGTCTTATCACGATGGGTACCGACTTGTGACAGTGCACACTCATGGCAAGTTTATAGCACTGCCCCACTGGTAGATCAGGCCACCGACACCATGACCCGATATCCCACACAATCACATTATCCTGCTATTGAGCCAACCAGTCCTTGTCCTATCATATTATTGTCGAGCGCTAGGCTAAGTAGTTACAATGCTTGCAAAAAAGAATAGAATAACAATGATAATTTAAAAGACTCTCCTCATGAGGTAATCTAAAGTTATATGCAGTAAAACAATGATTGATTTCATTTCATTTATTTCATTTCAAAAATCAATTTTGCCGACAATAACTTATTACATGGGTTTCCATACGACAAGTGGAGGACACCACCCATTCTCTGTTCTTGCTAAGAAGCATTACAAATATGAAAGCATAAATAAAATAAAAACAACTGACGATCAAAGTAACTATGTATCACTCTAGGTCTGAAGCTAGATGTTTCTAGATCTGATATGCGACGAAGGAGGAACAGACGCAGGGGTGGAGAAAAAACATTTTATTCAGGATAAAATGAGGAATAAATGATTAGAACAATGAGGTAATATCGGGTACTTGTAAATGCAATGACAATTAGGATAATGTAAAAATAAATGTCGGAAATGTCAGTAAATGTCAGGACCAGCCGCGTATATGCAATGTCATCAGGGGAGAGTCACTGGGATGGGAAGAGCCCCGAAGAGCCCTCCACCAAAAGGGAGGAGAGGGCTCGAGGGGCGCGAGGGGAAGCGATGCGGGGCAGGTAGGCGTACACCGCGTCAGTCCCTTGGGCCTTGATGTCCTCGAGGGGGACTCCGGCCTGCTGGCATGCCTGGGCAGCCCCACAGCGGAGGCTGTGCAGGGTGAAGGAGTCCGGGTCGGGACCGAGAGGGCATGGAGGGCCGGGTGGAGGATCGAGGTCAGAGTCCTATGGTCGAGCGGCTGGCCCGAGGGCATGATGAAAGCCGGGTCATCGGGGGTGGCCGGGACGAGGGCGACGGCCGCCGACCATGCCGCGTGCAGAGCTCGGAGCCCGGGGAAGCTGGGACGAAGAAGGCGACAGCAGCCGAGGGTCAGCGAGGGTCTTGGTGCTCCGGAGGAGGGTCAAGCGGGGGCTGCCGGGGCCAGCGTGACATCACCGCGTGCGATGGTGTGGGGGCCGCCCCACTCCCCCCAGGAGGGCGACAGCAGGCTGGATTGCCTGATCATCGCATAGTACCCGAGGAGGGCAGCCCGAGGCACGATGCCCGAGGGTCCGGCGTAGTCGAGGTAGCGGATGACAGCCATGAGATGCTGCGGGGTAAGTGGGGGGTGGCGAGACGTGTGCCGAGGCCCGTTCTCCCCCTCGGCAGACGTCTCGGGCGAGCTGCGAGGCCCCTGCGTCCTCAACCCAGGAGCGCACCTTCGGAGAGGGCATTCCTGACAGAGGCGCAGGCGATGGCGATGGCGATGGCGTAGAGGGAGGCAGCATAGGCCGCCACATCTCAAAGTCATGGAGGTGGAGGGCATCGAGGTCGTGGGCATGCATATAGGTGGTGTAGGCCTCGGCCTGCCGGTGTCTGTTCCTCCAGGTAGAGGGCGCGAGGGAGACGATCTGGAGGGGGGAGGGGGGCGGGGGGGTTGGGGTTGGAAGGGGGGAAAGGGGTCCTCCTCCGCCGCGAATCAAACGCAAGGCAAGCATTACGACCAAGCAAATGTATCAAATGTTTGACAGAAACTTGATACACAGAAATGCTTTTGTTAAACTGACAAGAAAATAGAAGATCATGCCCTTTGAAAATATGCTATTCAATGTTGGTACCGGACGCGGTGGCCGAATCGGTAGAGCGCAGGCTTCCCGTGCGGAAGGTCGGGAGTTTGAATCCCAGTCGAGTCAAACCAATGACATAAAATTTATACTTGTCACTACCTAGCCTGTCGATTGGCATTAATAGTATATGGCAAGGACTGGTTAGGTCAATATCAGGATAATGTGAGTGTGTATGATATCGGGTCGCAGTGCTGGCGGCCTGGTCTCCCAGTGTCGCAGTACTATATAATCGCCATGAGTGCGCACTGTCACAAGTTGGTACCCATCCTGATATGACCTTAGATGTTGCCTAGACATAAATAACAACAAACAATAAAGTTAGGTATTTCTATGATATTTTTCCTTAGTCTTGTGCTGGCTTTCCCTATTGTGTTGGGTGCTATCCAACGCATTAGTTCTGAAGTCTAACCCCCAACATTAGTTCCTGCCATTGACGTCAGAGGGCGAGTTTGTGGTGGCGTTGTTGCTATGGTTACCCACACACTCAGGCCCTCAAGTTAATGGCGGGCTTTCCCGGAACACACCTCTAGTCGCCCAGGCTTTTCTATTATGTTCCTTTTACTTTCGGCTGAGACGTAAAAGCAATGTAAATATGTCTACTTCCAACAGCAATACACAGAGCATATTTTATATGCGTGTTTACTTATAAGTTATGTGCCTGTTCTTTTAGCAGGTGGTCTTGATTAAATGTGCATTTGGCGAGTTCAGGCGTAAAACCCCCTAAATGCTTAAAGTGGCTGTCACACATCACCAGATTGGAGAAACAGAAAGAAACCGAACAAAGTCTGTTGATATCCGGCAAAGTCCGGTTTGTGTCCGTGGCATATCCATTGCATATTTTTTTATATCCGCTGATATCCGGCCCGATCCGGTACAAGTTTTGAACATGCACAAAAATTGGAATGGATGCCACTGGATTGACGTCTATGGTTCTTGCCCGGTTTGAGTCCGTTTAGTCGGCTTACCGTCCGTTGGCGATCCGTTCATGTCCCTTTCATGTCTGTTTCATGTCCGTTTCATGTCCATTCGTCTGGCGGCCTTTGACCCGATATCGCAACATTTTGACACATTTTAATACATTTTGATACTTAACTTGCCCAAACACGACCGGAAAATAAAATTCTGTCCGTTGCCCAATCCGGCATAGTGTGACAGCGGCTTAATATTGGAGTCAAACCTTCAAAAGGTTCATGGTTTATATCCTACGCCCAATAGCCAATGTCTACTTGTGTGTGTGTGTGGGGGGGGGGGGGGGTCGTTAAACAAACAAACAAAATTGTTATATTCTTATATTTTTGTTCATTGCTCCAGAAGCATTTCATCTCAAGGAAAGTGGAATTAGTGAGAATTAAAATTACCTTCCCATAAAAATCTTGTGTTTTAATTTTTTTTGTTAAATTGGATTGGCGTTTATGGAGTTTTGCACCTGAACTCTTCATTTGGTAATGGTCGCTACCACAACAAATAAGAAGCATAGATGATATACTGCAGGCAATGGTGTGGGATGGGGCGGGGGATTTTAGACTAAGCTAATCATGTGCCTCATTCCACCACATTGTAAAAATATACGGATTTTTGGTTAAGAATTATATATTGGCAGAGAGCATTATTATTCTGGGATGACGAAGTGGGAACCAGGTTATGTAAACTAAAAGCAATAGAATCCCACTCCCATTGTACATGATTCTGAGTGATGTGAAATATATGTTATATATGATGCTTGGAGTTAATGAAGAGATGTTCCTATAAAGGAGACAGTACATGATTGTTGAAATGTTTCTCTATGTGCTCATAAAGAATACAATTGGAGGAAAAGGACAATTTTAATATATATATATCTATATACATATCTGTAACTGTATACAACATCCTGTCCACCCATGACCACCGACTGACCCACCTGCCTAATCTGCATATGTATAGAGTGCACCACCTGCAGCTGGTTTGAGTGACAGCCCCTACTGGGGGTGGCAACCCACCCAGTCTGTGGGGAGTGTCTGATTGGCTGGCTGGGGAATGTCCGGTCACCTGACTCCCTTGGCCTATCCTGACCACACACTAGTCTCAAATAAGTAATTATTCAAGATTCTGCTTCAGACACACTGAAGAGAAATTACTCTACTCCTAGCTCTTGAGTGAGACACACCTACTTTTGAGCAGGAACCCCAGACACACTGTCTGATGCTATCTAAATTCACCTATTCAAATTGAGTGTATACACAGCCATAGGACTCCTGTCCCATGGGCTGTAGGCACTGCTTTCAGTATACAGGCTAAAGTGACAATGAGACATAGTGTGGGCAACATATGTGGAGTGAAGG
Organism: Branchipolynoe longqiensis; assembly: GCA_030323885.1. Lineage (NCBI taxonomy): Eukaryota > Metazoa > Annelida > Polychaeta > Phyllodocida > Polynoidae > Branchipolynoe > Branchipolynoe longqiensis. The sequence goes on along the minus strand of CM059190.1, from coordinate 103,911,065 downwards.
TGCTAGGTCACATGTAAGGGGGATGGACAGGAGTTGCTGCCAATAAAGCACAACTTATTCATTGTTCATCTGGGTTTTCCTTCCTCTTTCCAGACTTGGTTAAATTGATTTAGGCTGATTGCATCACAGGTGAAATGAAGGGGAAGAGTTTTGTAGTCACATGGGGTGCTCACAGCGGTCGAGCATCCGTGTTTCTATAACATGGTGATGTGTATTTTAATATTTGTGAGTATACCCGTTTTTGATTGGTGGCAATTTATGGAATTCCATGTGATTCTGCAAGGAACGACAAGTCAGGCCACTTTCCACCAACCAGGCAGGGCTGCCTAGCTGACAGCCTTCTGATTGGCTGCCATGTTTTCCGCAGTTCCAGCCGCTGTTCCAGCCGCTGAACTCCCCCCCCCCCCCCCACCCCGGAAGTCACAGCCTCACTTCCTGGCGAGCTGGCGACCAAAGCGAACTTACCGCCCTTGCCCAGCTATGCTTTACTTTATATTTCGACTCGCCTCAGGGCTTGTCTCAGGTCTCTCTCGTACTGTCACCACGCGCGGTGGCCGAATCATCATGTAATATTTACTGGAACGCCCGGCCATCTGATCCCCAGATCCCTAATAGGGGCTGCTGCCACTCAACCCCAGCTGCAGGTGGTGTCCATAATGTATGCAGAGTGGCTGGGTATGCTTGCCCATCGGTCCTGTGGTAACAGGTAGTTGCAGACCGTTACAATAAATATATATATTAAAAATGTCCTGCTCCTCCACTTGCACCCTTACTGGTGCATAGAGGGAACATTCACCAAACATTAACTGTCTCTTATATAGGAACATCTCGTCATAATCTCGGGCACTATGTATTAACATGTATTTCACATAGCCTAATATGTCACACGGCGAGTGGGGCACCCATTGCTTTTCTATTACATAACCTGGGTCCCCACTCCATCGCCCGAGTATAATAATGCTCTCTGCAATATATAATTCCGAACCGAAAATCCGTATATTTTTACAATCAGTAGAGCGCAGACCTCCCGTGTGGGATAGCGGGAGTTCGATTCCCAGTCGAGTCAAACCAATGACTTACCACTTACACTTTATACTTGTCACTTCCTAGCTTGGCGTTCGGCATTAATAGGATTAGGCAAGGACTTGTTAGCTCAGTGTCCGGATAATGTGACTGAGTGGGATATCAGGTCATGGTGCCACTGGCCTGATATTCCAGTGGGGCAGCACTATAAAGTCACCACGACTGCACATTGTCACAAGTCAGTAGCCATCCTGATATGACCTTAGATGTTGCCAGGATGCAAACCTCCAACAACCAACCAACTCTTGTACTGTCATCAATAAACTTTTCTCACCTGAACTATCGCCCTGTTGTCGTTCATTTGCCGAATCTACCTACAACAAATTGAAGGTCTTGCTAAATTAAGCATATTAAATATGTCATTTTTTTTGTTCAGGCGCATTAGTATCGAGTCAAGTTTAAAGACTTACAAAGATGAGCCCTGTCTCTACCACGGCTGAGACTCTGCATTGCCAGGATATGGTTCAGAGTCAGAATAATATGCTTTAGTAGATTACCTAGCAAAGGGTCCTGCAAAATTATCAACATTTTCACAAGTGAACAAAACATACACTTTGTTGAGCGCGTTGTTTGATCGCTTATGTTGCCGTTTAGTGTCTCCAGGCTTTAACAGGCTGCTCACATTCTTGTTTTAGCGATGATTTTGCCGTTTAGTATTCACCAGGCTTTAATGACATATTGAGAGTGTCGTTTTGTAGGTGCTTTTGCCGTGCATTATACACCAGGCCTTGAGGACAAATTGAGAGTCAGTGTTTTTGCTGTTTAGTATGCACCAGGCTTTGAAGAGCTTGTTGAGGAGAGGGTCGGTCGATCGTTGATTTTGCCGTTTTGTATACACCAGGTTTTAAGGACATATTGAGAGTACCATTTGGTCGCTGACTTTGCCAAGCTAGGAAAGTTTGTTCAGACTATGAGAGTGTGGTTTTATCGCTGATTTTGCCAAGCTATGAGAGTCTGTTCATGATTATGAAAGTGTGGTTTTATCGCTGACTTTGCCAAGCTATGAGAGTCTGTTCAGAATCTGAAAGTGTGGTTTTATCGGTGATTTTGCCAAGCTATGAGAGTCTGTTCAGACTATAAGAGTGTGGTTTGATCGCTGACTTTGCGAAGCTATGAGAGTCTGTTCAGACTATAAGAGTGTGGTTTGATCGCTGACTTTGCCAAGCTATGAGAGTCTGTTCAGACTATAAGAGTGTGGTTTTATCGCTAACTTTGCCAAGCTATGAGAGTCTGTTCAAACTATAAGAGTGTGGTTTTATCACTGACTTTGCCGAGCTATGACTAGGAAAGTCTTTCAGACTATCAGAGTGTGGTTTTATCGCTGACTTTGCCAAGCTATGAGAGTCTGTTCCGACTATGAGAGTGTGGTTTTATCGCTGACTTTGCCGTCCAGTATACACCAGACTTTGTGCTCTTGTTGAGGGTGTCGGTGAATCAGTCGTGTTGCCGTTTTGTGTACACCAGGCTTTAATGGCTTGCTGAGAGCGTCGATTTATCGTTGATTTTGCTGTTCAATATACATCAGGCTTGGAGAACCTGTTGAGCGTGTCGTTTGATCGGTGTTTTTACGCCAGGCTTTGAGAGCTTGTTGATCGGTGGTTTGGCCATTCACTGTACACCAGGCATTGACGACGCGGTGAGGCTACCGTTTGATTAGTGGTTTGTGTCGTTCAATATACACCAGGCTTTGAGATCTTGTTGAAGCTGCCGTTTGATCGCTGATTTTGCCGTTCAGTGAACACCAGGCTTTGAAATCTTGAAGCTGCTGTTTTATCGCTAATTTTGCCATTTTAGTGTACACCAGGCTTCGAAATCTAGTTGAAGCTGCTGTTATATCACTAATTTTGTCGTTCAGTATACACCAGGCTTTGAAATCTAGTTGAGGGTGTCGGTTAATCGGTGGTTTGACCGCTCAGTATTCACCAGGCATGCAGGGCAGGTTGATCGTGATTTTATCGTACAGTGTACACCATGCGTTGAGGGCTTGCTTATCGCTGATTTTGTCGTTAAGTGTACAGCAGGCCTTGAAGGCGTGTTGAAGCTGCCGTTTGATTGGTGCGCTGGGTGCTAACAACTCCCAGAATGCGCCGCGCGTAATTGGATTGGGGGAGATAGGACCCGGATGGCGTGTGATCTAAGTGAGCTAAGTGGCCGCTTGGTGGCGCCACCAATGAATGGCGCCGGTAGACAAGCTTGGGTAATGCTTTATTGCCTCCCACCCCACCTCCTCACACCCACATCCACCAGCACCATCTCACACCCCCACCACCTCCTCACACCCACACCCACCACCTCTCATCACACCCACCCCACCCCCTCCTCACACCCCCACCCCCTCCTCACACGCACCCCATCCCGTCCTCATCCCACCACCTCCCCTCCCACCCACACCTATCTCATCACCTGCCACATCCACATCCTCACCCACCGGACGCTGCAGCCGGATAGGTAGAGGCTTCCCGTGCGGAAGGTCAGGAGTTCAAATTCCGGTCGAGACAAACCAATGACTTGTCGCCCCCCAGCCTGGCGTTCGGCTTTATTAGGATAGGGTAAGGACTGGTTAACTCAGTGTCAGGATTACGTGACTGAGTGGGATATCAGGTCATGATGCTGGTGGCCTGGTCTCCCAATGGCGCAGCACTACAAAGTTGCAGTGGGTGCACACTGTCACAAGTCGGTACCTCTCCTGATATGACATTAAATATTGCTAGGACGCAAAACCCCAACAAACAAACATCCTCGCCATCCACCCTCACACATCCTCACCCCCACTTCCCCACCGCACCCCCACCACCTCCTCTCCCACACCTCCCCATCGAGACCCACACCCACCCCCACCACCTCCTCACCATCACACACCCACCTCCACCCTTACCCTAATCCCACAATCAGAACCACTCGTAACTATCATTTCAATATGCCCTCACTCCTCACTCCTCACTCCTCACTCCCTCACTCCTCACTCGTCACTCCTCACTCCTCACTCCTCACTCCTCACTCCTCACTCATCACTCCTCACTCCTCACGCCTCACTCCTCACTCCCTCACTTCCTCACTCCCTCACTCCCTCACTCCTCACTCCTCACTCCTCACTCCTCACACCTCACTCTCACTCCTCACCCTCACTCTATACTCTTCCACTCTTCACTCCCCACTCCCTCACTCCTCACACACTCACTCCCTCACTCCTCACTCCTCACTTCTCACTCCCATTCCCTCACTGTTCTCTACTCCCTCACTTCCCTCTACCTCCTCACTCCTCACTCCTCACTCCTCACTCCTCACACAAACCCACACACACATGCGCACACACACATACCCACACACCAACACCACACCCACAACCACACACATCCACACATCCACACATCCACACATCCACACAGCCACACACCCACACACACATACCCACACACACAGACCACCCGCAGCAATTTGGATGCGGCTTCAATAAAGGTTGTCCTGACTTCTTTTTTAAGTCATAGTCAGTCAGTCCAACAGCCACCCTCCCCCCCCCCCCCCACACACACACATACAACCCACGTCCCCACTTAATCCCCCACAAAAAGGACAATCTCACACCATGTAAGTCCTTCCCCTCCCCCCAACCTCCACACCACCCCCTCGCCCCATATAACCCTATCCGTGAGAGACGAATCACCTAACTGTACAAATAAACCCTTTTACCTTCCTTCCCTAAATCACCGATCTGTGCAAACTGACCACCTCTCTAAATGGACCATTTAAAGTCGGTCCTAAGGTCGGTCGATTTAGAGAGGCTTTTCTGTATTGCTATGTTGCTGTACATTATGTAACCCATGCTCTATCCACTACCTTGATTAGCTTTATAAATAATTAAATCCCATACCACATCTGTAATGTTCTCTGTGGCGGAGTGGTTAGAGTGTCTGACTTTTTTCTAGGTCGGACTCCTAATCTGAAGGTTGGTGGTTCGACTCCCCGTGCCCCCACCTCTGCCAATTTGAATTTCCACTGTTGTGTATAACTTACAGGGACAGCAAAGGCCAGTTGCTCTCATACGTTGTCTATGTGGTGTGGGAGGTTAAAAATCCCTTGGGTCGGTAAAAGTGTAGACTCAGGCTTTCTATCGACAAACTGTATAATGGTGAAAACAAGTATATTCAGACTTATCCATGATAGGCAGTATAAATCTTAAAGAAACAAAAAGAAAAAAAATTCATGTAATTTTATCTTGACATTATTTATCAGACTGTTACTGTTAGATTGTTTAGATAAATGTGCTCGTTATCTAGCCGATCGTTCCGTTTAAAGCTGCATAGACCGATGAAAATACCAACATTTCAAAACCAAAACAATTATGTAAATTTGAGTGTGCAGATCCAACTTAGATACTGGTGCACTAATCAAACATTTGTCACCACATAGAAGGGAATACTCAGGCAATTTAATAGAACCTGTTACTGCAGAAGCCTATGGTGTCAGAGTTTTGGCGCGCTTGCCAAAATTAATTTGGCTGGTTGCACTTCAAATATCGCAAAAGATAGCCATTTAAAATAAAAGTTACTTCAAGCTAAAGTCAAGTACATTATGACGATCAAACTAATGTATTTATCACAGAAAATGTCAGAAACTCAAAACCATCGGACTATGCAACATTAATCCTACCTGAATTTACAGCGATTCACTTGGTGTGTACCCAAGGAAGATCACCCCCCACCCACCCACCCTCCCACCCCGAGGGGATGTCGAGGACATCCACCCTACTATGTTTGATGGTAAAATAAAAATTCAATTCAATTCAATCGCTGACTAACAAAGAAGGGTCGGGTGGGCAGGATAATAATAGTCGCCCAGTGTACGACTGCGTGGCCGTTGCACTCGCACAGTGAGGACAGAGTGTCCGCGGGCTGTAAGGTGCGCGCGCAACCCGAAATCAATTTGCGGCATTTTGGTGGGCTGCGCTGTTACGACATCGCGGGCGGGAGGGTGGGGAAGATGGGTGGGTGGGTGGGTGGGTGGGGGGGGAGTGCCCGCCCGGAATGACTGACTCAGTGACTGACTGTCACGGATGACCGCCTCTTTTGTCACGTGATCGCCGGCGTCGTGTGGGGATTGCCGCAGGCGGGGGGTGGGAGGGTGGAGGGGAGGGGGAGAGAGGGAATGGGGATGAGGATGGGAATGGGAGGGGAAAGGTGTGGGACGAGGAGAGGGAGATGGGAGAGCTAGAGACGGGAGGGGGAACACAGTGGAAGGGGAGGGGGAAGGGGAAGGGGAGGGGTAGGGGAAGGAGAAGGAGAAGGAGCAGGAGAAGGGGAGGGGACAGGAGAAGGGGAAGAGGGGAGGGACGAGGAGAGGGGGAGATGAGGGGTGGGGGGAGGAGGGGATCAGGGGTGAGAGGAAAGGGAGGGAGTGGAAGTGGGAGGGGAGGGGACTGGGAACAGAAGGGGATGAGTGGGACGAGGAGGGGGGAGAAAGATGTGTGGTGTGGGAGTGGCGGAAGGAGGTGAGAGAGGGAGGAGAGAGGGGGGAACAGAAATCAGGAGTGGGGGAGGGGAAGGGGAAGGGAAGAGAGGGAGACGGGAAAGGGAAGAGTGGGACTAGGAGAAGGAGAGATGTAGGGTTCGGAGGGGATGGGTGATCAGAAGGGAGGGAGGGGAAGGGAAGGGGGGGAGTTAGGGAGGGGGGGGGGGAGGGGAGGGAAGAAGCGGGGCAGTAGGGAAGGGGAAGGGAAGTGGATAGGGTAAAGGCATGAGAGGAGAAGGGAGACAGGGAATTTGAAGGGGAGGGGAAGGGGAAGGGGAGGGGACGGGAGGGGAGAGAGGGAATAGGAAGGGGAGGGAAGTGAAGGGAAGGGAGGGGAGGGGGAAGGAAGGGGGGGAGAAGAAGCGGGGAGTCAGAGGCGGGAAAGGGGGGGGGGGTTTAGAGGGAGAGGGAGGAAGAGAGAGGGGGAGGGGGAGGCTGGAGGGAGATGAAGGGGGGGGAGGGGTGGAGGGACGGGGAAGGGGAGGGCAGAGGAAGGGATGGGAGGGTGAACCGGGAAGATGAAGGGAAGGAGAGGAGAAGCGGGTGGGTGACGGAGGAGGGGGGGGGGAGGGGAGGGGAAGGGAAGAGGAAGCGGACTGGGAGGAGGAAAGAGGAAGGGGAGGGGGGGGGGGGGGGCATTGTAAAACGGCGCTGTCACCTGGTGCACTAACTTGGCAGCAGCCAGGGGCTGCCCTCGAGGGAATGTGGGGTTTGTGGGGGTGGGAGGGTGGCAGTGAGAGGCGGGTGGGGGTGGGGGTGATTGTGGGGGTCATCCAGGTGGACTGGGTGTTAGCGGAAGTAGGGTGAGAAAGCGTGGGGGGTTGTGGGAGGTGGGAGTGGGAGTGTGGGGCTGTGGTGTGGACCACCCCTATCGCGCCAACCATTGGCCGCGGGTAATGTCTGACCAGTGTCACCTTAGTAGTGATCACAGGTATCGAATACAATCGGACCACACCTCGTCACTTGTGTGTGGGGGCTGGGGTGGGGTGGGGTGAGGTGGGGGTGAGGTGGGGCGGCAGTGTAGATTTGGAGTTGGTGATTTGGGTTTTTCGTCCTATCAACATCTGTGGCGTTATCGCAATTGGCGGAAATTTGTAACAGGGCGCATATTTATGGTGGCGTTATAGTGCTGTCAACATGGGATGCCGTACCGCTGAATGCACCTTGTATGATATCTCACTGAGCCACATTGCACAAGTCGGTGATTGGCCCTAACTAGTCCAGTAATACCCCGAGGTGGCAACTAGTGCCAATTTGTGTCTTGAATCGACTAGAGATCGAACTCACGACCTTCTGCACGGGAAGGATGGAATGTTCCTCACCTGCACATTTGCATATGGTTGCATTCACCTCCCCTCTCCTGATATGACCTTAGAGGGGAGCGGGACGTAGCTCAGGCAGTAGAGTGTCCGCCTGTGAAGGTGTGGGTCATGCGATCGATCCTGCTCAGTGGACACATTTGTAAGTTGAACTATTTTCCGTTCTAACCAGTGGTCCAAAACTGGTTCATCAAAGGCTGTGGTATGTGGCATCCTGTCTGCGGGAAAGTGCATATAAAAGACCCCTTGCTGCTTATTGGGAACAGTAGCCTATGTGGCGGCAGCGAGTTTACTTCAAAGAAATATGTCAGAATGACCATATGTTTGAATTCCAATAGCCGATGATAAAATCAATGTGTTCTAGAGGTGTCGTTAAATAAAACTAACTTTTTTTTATATGACCGTATATGTTGCCAGGATATAAAACCCCAACAAACAAACAAAGCGTCCTAAGGAGGTAATGGTCAAGGTAAAACTGTAGATGTTGTCTCTGCCCAGTAGGAGAGTACATAATGTATCTATCTGCTTTCTGTTCGCAATAACCAGTTAAGCTAGTGAGATCTCTCGGCAGAATCTGGAACCACTCTATTCGGGTACATTCCCCGACTGCCTATGATTTCACATGCTATATCTCCGTAAGGATTGCATGGAAAAATAATAAAATTCCTGATTATATTCAGATATCCATATCACAACAGGATTCAAGCTCTTATCCTTATAATATATCCTTTTTTTTTAAAGACAACTATATTGTATTTTTCTTCTAGAATTTCACCGCCACTCTCTTCACATATTACACCCCTCCAGTTAAGCTAGTGACATCTGTCGGCAGAATCTGGAACCACACTAGTTGGGTACTTTCCAGCTTAACTGGTGGGGGTCTATTGATTCTTCAGAACAATTTGTTGATTATTCTTTGAATATCACTTGCATGTCTAATTCACCTTGGTGATATTCATTGATGCAGATTTTCCTAATTCTGGATGGACTGAATCTGAGATCAAGTAATAGCCAGATGGGGTATTTGAATGAGTTAAGCCACCGCCTCTCGCTTTATTAGGTTTGGGAATTTAAACCCCTGTTTTTTTTAACCTGACCGAGTCAAACCAATGACTTGAAAATGTATACTTGTCGCTACCTAGCCTGGTGCTCAACATTAGGGCAAGGAGCAGTGGAATGAGGAAGCCCCATTCTCACGATTTAACTTGTCCCTGCTTAATCAACTAATGTACGAATAAAAAAGCATCCCAGGTCCCAGCGACAGCTTACGTGTGGAGGTTGGGGTTGGTTCCCTCCTTGTCCTGGCCTCCACTGTAGAATGTACACTTTAAAGCTGCATAGTCCGATGAAATATCAAATTTTCAAAACCAAACCAATTATCTAGATTTGATTTTACATATCTAACTTAGATACTGGTGCACTTATTAATCATTTGTTTCTGCGAAGAAGGCAATACTGAGTCAATTTAACAGAACCTGTTACTGCATAAGCAAGCTTGCCAAAACTAATTTTCCATGTTTGCACTCGAAATATCTCAAACGTTTACCATTTAAAATACAAGTAACTTTGAACTAATGTAAAGTAGATACTAGTGATCGATCTAATATATTTATCTCAGAAAAAATACAGAAATTCAAAACCATCGGACTGTGCAACTTTAAACTCATTTGTATTCTATCTACAGTCGCACCCCTAGTGGGGCCGTATTCATGAGCTCGGGGTAGCGCTACCCTGGGGCTCTAACCGGGGGGTACGCTACCCCCCCGACTAAGGGTGGAAAATCCGTATTCATGAGCTTGGGGTAGCGCTACCCTGGGGCTCTAACCGGAGGGTACCCTACCCCAATTTCGAAGCAGGGGTAAGTCACTACCCCGAGGGGTAGTGAGCGTGTGTGGCTCTGAAACTATTCAATGCGATCATATTTGATAGATTTACATACACAATAAGTGAAATTTGGTCAAATTAACCCTAAATGCGAAGCGAAATTAACGCTGCTGCCGTATAGGCGGCGATATTAATGTTGTCAAATCGGCGAATATAAAGTACACAAATCGCCGCCACCACAGCGACGTCGATATCCATACTGTCAAACGTCAAGTAAAAATGGGCGCCGCCGTCGCCGCCGAATCGGCGTGAATTTCTTACGCCCAAATCTATTCAATGCGATCATATTTGATCAATTTAAATACGCAATAAGTGAAATTTGCTCAAATTAACCCTAAATGCGAACCGATATTAACGCTGACGCCGTAACGGCGGCAATATTAATATTTTCGAATCGACGAATGTAAACAAAGCGAACGGGTAGCTATCCGCACCGGCTAGAACATTGGTGAATACCGCTTGACCTACTTAACCGCCGCGGTTAAACCGCAGGATAGCTACCCAACGGCTAAGCCTAAACCGCAGGATAGCTACCCAACGGCTAAGCCTAACCTCCGGCTACCCGTACCCCGAGCTCATGAATACGGGCCCTGGTCACCAGTCGAATCCAACATTTTCATGGTCGTACAAAGCATTCTATTGTACTTGTAGACGTCTGCACTGCACTGACCTCTCAGGCAACCAGCCACATAGACAGGTGGGCGTGGGTAGGATGATGTCAACAGGGAGCCTAGGTGGTGTAATGGATAGCACACTATTGGTGACATCAGGGAGCCTAGGTGGTGTAATGGTTAGCACACTATTGGTGACAACAGGGAGCCTAGGTGGTGTAATGGTTAGCACACTATTGGTGACATCAGGGAGCCTAGGTGGTGTAATGGTTAGCACACTATTGGTGACATCAGGGAGCCTAGGTGGTGTAATGGTTAGCACACTATTGGTGACATCAGGGAGCCTAGGTGGTGTAATGGTTAGCACACTATTGGTGACATCAGGGAGCCTAGGTGGTGTAATGGTTAGCACACTATTGGTGACATCAGGGAGCCTAGGTGGTGTAATGGTTAGCACACTATTGGTGACATCAGGGAGCCTAGGTGGTGTAATGGTTAGCACACTATTGGTGACATCAGGGAGCCTAGGTGGTGTAATGGTTAGCACACTATTGGTGACATCAGGGAGCCTAGGTGGTGTAATGGTTAGCACACTATTGGTGACATCAGGGAGCCTAGGTGGTGTAATGGTTAGCACACTATTGGTGACATCAGGGAGCCTAGGTGGTGTAATGGTTAGCACACTATTGGTGACATCAGGGAGCCTAGGTGGTGTAATGATTAGCACACTATTGGTGACATCAGGGCGCCTAGGTGGTGTAATCATTAGCGCGCTAGCCCAGAATGCAAGAGATGTGGATTCGATTCCTGATCTAGGTGTAATAATTACCATTTTCATCACCCCCCATGACACTGGTCGCCGTGACCAGGATCATGTAGATGCTACATGGCTTATGTTTGTTGAATCTGCCCTGTGTGTATGTATATATAAGTACTTTGCCTGTATGTAATTGTAAGCATTACACGACTTACACTACAGATGTAAACCATCTAAAAGACTTACAATTCCAGGGGGTAGACAATTGGGCGTGGATATGGGTGATGACATCAAGGAGCCTAGGTGGTGAATTGGTGAGCACACTAGCATGGATTGCAAGAGGTGTGGGTTTAATTCCTGTGTTAGGTGCAATATTTCTCATTTTCATCACCTCCATGACGCTAGTTTTCCGGATCACCCCCACTCCGTCCCCCAAAGTAATGCACATCAGCATTTCAATACTTCATTAAGTACAACAGCTTAACTATCAACATTGTATTAAATTATCAAAGTTGTACATCACTGATACCACCCCCTCCCCGTTGTACGCTTCGTACGACCGTGAAAATGGTGAAAACCTTGGACGGCCCCTGAATACTTTCACAATTCCTACTTGTCACCAGCTCGACTGGTGCTCAGACAAGGTACAACTGTACACTGAACAACTGCTCACATATGCCAGGGGTCTGCTAATTACAGGAGTCACTGAAGACAAGGTGCTACTATACACTGAACAACTGTTCACATATGACAGGGGTCCACTTATCACGGGAGTCACTAAAGACAAGGTGCTACTGTACACTGAACAACTGCTCACATATGACAGGGTCCGCTAATTACGGGAGTCACTGAAGACAAGGTACAACTGTACACTGAACAACTGCTCACATATGACAGGGGTCCTCTAATCATGGGAGTCGCTGAAGACAAGGTGCTACTGTACACTGAACAACTGCTCACATATGACAGGGTCCGCTAATTACGGGAGTCACTGAAGACAAGGTACAACTGTACACTGAACATCTGCTCACACATGACAGGGGTCCGCTAATCACGGGAGTCGCTTAAGACAAGGTGCTACTGTGCACTGAACAACTGCTCACATATGACAGGGTCCGCTAATTACGGGAGTCACTGAAGACAAGGTACAACTGTACACTGAACAACTACTCACATATGTCAGGGTCTGCTAATTACAGGAGTCGCTGAAGACAAGGTACAACTGTACACTGAACAACTGCTCACATATGAGAGGGGTCCGCTAAATACGGGAGTCGATGAAGACAAGGTGCTACTGTAGGGAGGTAGGACGGTCGGCAGATACTTGCTGACAAGAACGAACTAATCTCGGGCGCGGCTACTTCCAACGTCCAGGGGGGGGGGGGGGGAGGGGGGGGGGGGGGGGTTTTTTTTTGGGGTCACGTGGTTGTGAGAGGACCTGAACCGGGGGGTGTCACGTGGTGTTAGAGGAGGTGTAAGATGTAGGGGGGGGGCCCAAGCTGGTTTGCGGGGGGTTCCAGGACGCGGGTGTGGTACCTAGCGGGTGTGGGTGGGGTGGTGGGTGAGAGTGTGGGTGGGTGGGTGGGTGGGTGTGCTGGTTTGCGTGGACGTTGTGATGCACCTCCAGCGTATTGGGTCGTGTGTGGGTGTGCAGGGAGTGAGTGGATGGGTGGGTGAATGTGGGTGTTGGTTGGTGTGTTGGTAGTGAGTGGGTGGGTGTGAGAGTGAGGGTGGGTGGGTGAGTGGGTGAATTGGTGAGTCAGACTCTGAAGACCATTGTACCTAGAGGCGAGGTGTCGATTGGGGCAGCGTGTTGTGGGGTGCAGGGGATGTGAGTGGTGGGGTGTGGATGTGGGTGAGATGTGGGTTTTGTGGTTTGGTGTGTGTGGTAGTGAAGTGGCGTGGGTGTGTTAGAGTGAGTGAGTGGAGGTGTGTGTGGTGTTGAAGTGTGAGAGATGTGGGTGGGTCTAGGGGTTGGTGGGTGGGTGAGTGGGTGAGTGTGGGGGGTGCCTGGTGTGAGGGTGTGGATGAGTGTGGGTGTGGGTGGAGTGACGCAGAGAGAGGGTCTGGGTGTGAGGGTAGGTGCAGGGTGTGACATGTGGGTGTTGGTTCGTGTTGTTGGGAGTGATGGGGGTGGGTGTGTTGGAGTTGTGGGGTTTGGGGGTGGGAGTGGGGTGGTGGTGGGGGTGGGATGAGTGGTATCTTTGAGTCAGTGGGTGTGGGTATTAGTGTGTGTTTTGGTGTGTTGGTAGTGATGGTGGGTTGTTGGTTGGTGTTGTGTTGGCGGTGGGTGGGTGTGAGAGTGATTGTGGGGGTGGTGTGGTTATGTGGTGGGTGGTGGGTGTGAGTGGGTGTGAGAGTGAGGGTGGGTGGGTGGGTGGGTGAATTGGTGAGTCAGTGGGTGTATTGGGCAGTGTGTGGGTGTGCAGGGAGTGAGTGGATGGGTGGGTGAATGTGGGTGTTGGTTGGTGTGTTGGTAGTGAGTGGGTGGGTGTGAGAGTGAGGGTGGGTGGTAGTGAGTGGGTGGGTGTGAGAGTGGGTGGGTGGGTGGGTGAATTGGTGAGTCAGTGGGTGTATTGGGCAGTGTGTGGGTGCAGCATGAGTTTGTTTGTTTGTTGGAGTTTTCATCCTGGCAACATCTATGGTCATATCAGGATGGGTATCGACTTGTGACAGTGAGCACTCATGCCTAGTTTATAGTGCTGCCCCACTGGGAAATCAGGCCACCAGCACCATGACCCGATATCCCACTCAGTCACATTATCCTGACACTGATCCAACCAGTTCTTGACCTATCCTAATAATGCCGAGTGCCATGCTAGGAAGCAACAAGTATCAATTTTAAAGGCATTGGGTTTGACTCAACCAGGGTTCGAATGGGTTCGAATCCTATGGTCTGCCAAAACGGCAGACGGAACTTGTTATACGTATAGCTGATTCCCAGTGAAGCAGTATTTTCATGAATTCAGGCAGGGTTGTCATTCATCTTTACTCTGGACACTGGTGAATCTTTTATATATAGTTGGACACCAGCGTTACTATCCTGAAAATTACAGCGAGAACCCCTCGGTTCTAGAACCCCCTCCTCCCCCCCCCCCCATTTCTAACCCCACCCACCCACTTACCCCAGGGTCTCCCATTAAGGGTAAGATGTCAACCCACCCAGACTTTCACAGAGGTGGCCTAAGGCCAAATAAAAAAGAATTGGTGATGCGATGACCGAATGAGTTGAGCGTCCGCCTCCCATTCTGGGAGGTCGTGGGATTCAAACTCCTGGGTTCAAACCCTGTCTGAATCAAACCAATGACTTAAACATTGATACGGAAGTTGAATTGCTGCTAGCTCGATGCATTTTTTAACAGCTCAACAACAAAAATCATGGGCGGGCGATTTTTCAAGCAGGGGCGGGACGACCGCCATTTGTTTGTTGTATTTGGCCTAATGACGGAATGCCCAGAACAAGCAAGGAGCCGACTAAAGCTGAGATTCCTTACACGCGGTATGCGGTCTGCGAATGCGAATGCGAATGCGGCAAAAAATCGAAACGCCTTGAAGTCAATGGGGTGCAACCCTTACACGCGGTATGCGAATGCGAATGCGAATGCGAATGCGAATGCGACAACTCGATCGGTCCCTGTAGCGATCGGTCCGGCATGCGGCATGCGACACGGGGGTGCGAATAGAAAAGCATCAGTCGCATTTGTCCATTGATATAAGGCTGGAGGAGGCGACTGATAATTACGGACAGTCAGGACAAGGTAGAGCGCGGACCTGTTAGGAAGCAGTCTCCAATAAAGGTAGGAACCCCCACGAGTAGAAATAGCACACATAAAGACAAAATAATGGTGCTGCGAATAGAAAAGCATCAGTCGCATTTGTCCATTGATATAAGGCTGGAGGAGGCGACTGATAATTACGGACAGCTGGTCTTCATGAGAAATATGAAGCAGTCTTCATATTTGGGACGGTCCTAACATCCTTCAAAGCAAGCTAAACTGAGCCATGTTTGGACCGTCCCATTCTTCATATTTCTCATGAAGACTGCTTCCTAACAGGTCCGCCGCATAGACCTACATGTTTGCACCGTCCCATTCTTCATATTTCTCATGAAGACTGCTTCCTAACAGGTCCGCGCATAAACCTACATGTTTGCACCGTCCCATTCTTCATATTTCTCATTTCTGTGTTTATGTGTGGTGACAGAAAGAATGAAAGGCACATGGGTGCACACTTTTATATGCTGCTTACCGCATGCCGCACGCCGCATGCCGTGTGTAAGGAATCTTCCCATTCGCATACCGCATGCCGCTTGCCGCATGCCGCATGCCGCTTACCGTGTGTAAGGAATCCTAGCTTAAAGGCTACATTCCTTACACGCGGTATGCGGCATGCGAATGCGAATGCGGCAAAAAAATCTAAAAGCATCTAAGTCAATGGGGGTGATTCCATGCATCCAAATGTGAATGCGAATGCGAGTGCTAATGCGAATGCGAATGCGAATGCGAATGTGAATGCGAATGCAAATGCGGCAACTGAATCGGTCCATGTAGCCATCGGTGCGGCATGTGAATGCGAATGCTGCTGCGTTTGCCATAGAAAACAGTGGTAGAGAAACCTGACACTATGTGTGGGTGTGGGTGTGGGTGAAAGGACCCAACCCATTCGCATGCCGCATGCCGCATTCGCAGCCGCATTCGCATTCGCATGCCACATACCGCGTGTAAGGAATCCTAGCTTAAACCGGTATGTATATTCCATAGCTCGCTGCTTTTGGGGTGAAGGCTTCATGAAATGATTTTAAAGTTGCATAGTCCGATGAAGCATCAAATTTTCAAAAACAAAATAATTATCTAGAATTGATTTGACATATCTAGCTTAGATAAGTGTTGCACTTATTAAGCATTTGTTGCCAAATAGAAGGGAATGCCGAGGCAATTTAACAGAACCTGTTACTGCTGAAGTATATGGTGTCAGAGTTTTGGCATGCTTGCCAAAACTAATTTTACATGTTTATTCTTCAAATATCTCAAAACTTAGCCATTTAAAATAGAAATTACTTCAAACATAAGTAAGGTAGGTTATGACAATCAGTTTAATATAGTTATCTCAGAAAAGTGACAGAAACTCAAAACCATCGGACTATGCAACTTTAATTCAATTGACTTTAAAGTTGCATAGTCCAATGAAAACATCAAATTTTCAAAACCAAAACACTTATCTAGATTTGATTCTACATATTCAACTTAGACACTGGTGCACTTATTAAGCATTTGTTGCTGCATAGAAGGGCATAATAAGTCAATTAATAGAACCGTTACTACTGAAGTCTATGGTGTCAGAGTTTTGGCGTGCTTGACAAAATTATTTTGGCATCTTTTGACATCAAAAATCTCCAAACTTAGCCATTTAAAATTCAAGTTACTTAAAACTAAAGTAAAGTAGATTATAACGATTATGATATGACCTCAGGAAATAGCAAAAACTCAAAAGCATCGGACTATGCAACTTTAATATAAAAGTTGAACCGGAAGCTTCCAGTGGCTGCCATCTTGGTTTTTTCCATTCTCTCCCAATTCGTTAACTCTCTGTTAACAAAATAGATATCCACTTGTTTATAGTTTGGTAGAGTGCAGGCTTCCTATGCGGAAGGTCTGGCTCTTGGCATTAATAGGATAAGGGAATGACTGGTTAGTTCAGTGTCAGGATAATCAATCAATCAATAGTTCCATCCTCTAGTCGAGGTTTGGATGCAATGGTTCTCCACTTGTCCTGATGGTGTGCTGTTCTGATAGACTGTGAATAAGTCAAGACTGTCCACTGTGAAATATTTGTAAACCATGATGTTCTTGGTCTCCTCTCCCTGTGCTGCCATTCACCTTCCCTTCCAACAATGTACGGTATATTGAACTCCGATGAATGATGTGGCCAAAATAAATAAGTTTCTTTGTCTGTATAGTGGCAAACAAGCTTTTTCTTATTTTTAATGTTTCTGAGAACTTCTTTGTTGGTGATCTTCTTTGTCCATGATATTTTCATCATCCTTCGATAAGTCCACATCTCAAATCCTGCTAAACGTTTGTACATTTTCTTAGAGATTGTCCATGTCTCAGCCCCATACATTAGAGTAGACCACACATAACACTGAAGAATACGCTTCCTTGAGGATAATGCGACAGTGGAATATCAGGTCATGGCTCTGGCAGCCTGTTTTCCCAGTGGGGCAGCACTATAAAGTCGCTATGAGTATGAGTGTGCACTGTCACAATTCGGTACACATCCTGATATGAAGTTAGATGTAGCCAGGACATAAAACTCCAACAACCAACCAACTATATAACAAGATGTGGAAGTGGTGGCGGTTCCAGCATGCAGTGTTTATCTATATTGGCGTAAAGTTGATAAACTAGGAGAGAATGTAAAAAGACACAAGATGTCAGGTAGATGCTCTCAATTTGACTTTCAAAGTCTATTAATCTACATGTTTTCATCAATTCTTCACACCAAAACTAGCAGACTATGATATATATTTGAACAATGTATGTAGCATATTCATTATTAGAAACCAGACGGGATGGCCGAATGGGTTAGAGCATCCGTCTCCTGTGTTGGTAGATCATGGGATCGTGGGTTCGAATCCTGGTCGAGTCGAACCAATGACTTAAAGATTTATACTTGCCGCTTCTTAGCCAGGCACTCGGCACTATTAATATTAGGATAGGGCAAGGAGGAGTGGAATGAGGAAGACCAATCGTCTGTGACTGAAATTTCCCCTGCTTAAACAACAAATGTACCCAAAAAAACAAACAAGAAAAGATTGCTAATTGATGTGGTTATTTCCCTAACCCAGAGTTCCGGTCCTTTTTCTATGGGGGTGTCAACCAGCCCTGCTGTGAGAGTAACCAGTAGGAACTGAAAGTGTTAGGCCTGCATAGGAGGGAAGGATCGGGTTGAGGTGAACCAGGTCACAGCGTCAGGCCTTCCTCGAACCAGTGAACCAGTAAACCAGGGAACCAGTGAACCAGCGGAACAGGGAACCGGTGAACCAGGGAACCTGTGAACCAATGAGACATGGAACCAGTGAACCAGTGAACCAGCGAACCAAGGAACCAGGGAACCATTGAACCAGGGAACCAGCGGGACAGGGAACCAGGGAACCAGTGAACCTGTGAACCAGTGAGACAGGGAACCAGTGAACCAGTCAGACAGGGAACCAGTGAACCAGTCAGACAGGGAACCAGTGAACCAGTCAGACAGGGAACCAGTGAACCAGTGGGACAGGGAACCAGTGAACCAGTGAACCAGGGAACCAGCGAACCAGCGAACCAGGGAACCAGGGAACCAGGGAACCAGGGAACCAGGGAACCAGGGAACCAGGGAACCAGTGAACCAGGGAACCAGCGAACCAGTGAACTTGGGGGAAGGGAACCAGGGAACCAGTGAGACAGGGAACCAGGGAACCAGCGAACCAGCGAACCAGCAAACCAGCGAACCAGCAAACCAGCGAACCAGCGAACCAGCGAACCAGCGAACCAGCGAACCAGCGAACCAGCGAACCAGCGAACCAGCGAACCAGCGAACCAGGGAACCAGGGAACCAGGGAACCAGGGAACCAGGGAACCAGGGAACCAGGGAACCAGAAGGGATCCATTGAAGCATGTCGAAGATAGGGAAGGATGGATGTGTGAGGAGGGAGGACGGAGGAGGGGGCTGAAGGGGGCTGGACGGTTCTGGAGGCGGGTGGAGCGGGGTTGAAAGGGGTTGAAAGGGGATGAAAGGGGCTTGGGGCGGACGAGGGGAAATGTAGATGGATAATGGGGAGTGGATGGTGATAAGAGGGGTTTAAAGGGGATGAGGGCGTTGTGGGGGGCTGTGGAGGGCTGCGGAGGGCTGATGGGACTGGAAGAGGATGAGGGGGCTGCAGGGGGTTAACAGAGGGCAGACACGGCGGTACTTTTAGTTTGTGATCTCCGTGCCCCGCCCAGGCCCGCCCCGCCCCGCTCCGCCCCGCCCCGCCCCGCCCAGCCCCGCCCCGCCCAGCCCCGCCCCCCCCCCCCCCGCCCCGCCCCGCCAGCCCACCGCCCGCCCTGCCCCCCCCCCCTCACAGCCCCGCCCAGTCATATCTATATGTACTCAATAATAACTACTGTAGCCACGCCCCCTACCGTCTGTTTGATGTACCACCCACTTACCACTGACTTCATGATTATGTTGGCCACGCAAACCCTTAACCACAAAACATTGGGTATTAGTTACAAATGAATGAGGGTGAGGGTATGGAGGCTCAGGCGTGTGTGTGTATGTGTGTGAGGGTGTGCGTGTGGGTGAGGGTGGGTGTATGAAGCCTTGAGTTGATTTGGTTGTTTGTCGTTGTTTTACATCCTAGCAAAATCTAAGGTCATATTAGGATGGGTTCTGACTTGTGACAGTGTGCACGCATGGCCACTTTATAGTGCTGCACCACTGGGAGACTAGGCCACCCAGTGGCCACCCAGTTACATTATCCTGAAACTGAGCCAACCAGTCCTTGCCCTATCCTAATAATGTCAAGCGCCTGGCTAGGAAGCGACAAGTATCAATTTTTAAGTCATTGGTTTGACCCGACCATGGTTCGAACCCATGAACCCCCTCGTGTTGGACGGGCATTAGTTATCAGTAGGCTCCATATCAGAACAATATGGGACTGAGTAGGATATATCAGATCTTGGTGCCCAAGTAACCCGCCACTATAAAACCACCATAAGTGAACAGTGGCACAAGGTGCTTGCTAAGACGTTAGGATATGACCTAAGAAGTTGCTAGGACCTACGACCCCAACCACGTGTCACCTATAAGACTGTGCATGTGCTATATCAAACTATAATTCCCTGGAGACGCAGCACTATAAAGCCACCATAAGTGCCCACGGGAACAAAGTGCTTGAAGTTGCTCGGACCTATGACCATCAGGATATGACATTGGGTCTTGTTTGGACCTAAGACCCCAATCACTTGTCGCCATGGGGACTGTGTACGTGCTATATCAAGTTATGTTACACCGGGGAGGCAGCACTATAAAGCTAACATAAGTGCGCATGGGTACAATGTGCTTGCTAATCCATTAGGATATGACCTCAGATGTTGCTTGGACCTAAGACACAAATTACTTGCCGCGATGGGAACTGTGTACGTGTGACATCAAGCTATGTTACCCCAGAGAGGCAGCGCAATAAAGACTGCTCATTGGCATTTGTTCTTTAATTTTTACTACATCCGGATATGACCACAGACGTTGCTGGGAAGTAAGACCCCGCAAACACTCGTCACCCTCAGGACTGGGACCAGATGGGATGGCCGAATGAGTTGAGCGTCCGTCTCCGGTCTTGGTAGATCATGGGTTCGAATGCTGGTTGAGTCAAACTAATGACTTGAAAATTGATAACTGTCGCTTCCTAGCCAGGCACTCGGCATTAGTAGGATAGGACAAGGACTGGTTGTCTCAATGTCAGGATAGTGTGATTGAGTGGGATATCATCAGGTCATGGTGCTGGCAGCCTGTTCTCCCAGTGGGGCAGCACTATAAAGTCGCCATGAGTGCACAAGTCGGTACTTGTCCTAATATGACCACAAACCAAACCAAACCAAGCCTGATATGACCTTATATGTTGCCAGGATATAAAACTCCACACAACCAAACCAAACCTGATATGACCTCAGATGTTGCCAGGATGTAAAACTACCGACAACCAACCAACGCTCAGAACTGCGCATGCGCAACGAGCGTGGCATTGGTGGAGACGCACAGACAGAGACGTGGGGTGTGCACGCCTGTCACGGTCCACTGCACACCTGATTGTATGCGTCTCAGTCGTCTGAGTTATTGAAAAATCGCAAGGTCACGTGCAAGGTCAAGTAGAAGGTCACTTAGGAAGTCACGTAAAGGTCAATCGCTACATTCCCAAAACAATCACTCGTGCGAGTGTATATATGATATAGGAGTACTAGTCACGTGACTGTACAAAAGCGGTCTGATTGGTGTTCTTTTTTGGGGCAAAACGGCACTTAATTGAATCAATATTCAAATTCAGGTTGGTTGGTTGTTGGAGTTTTACCACCTGGCAACATATAAGGTCATATCAGGACGGGTACGGACTTTTGACAGTGCGCACTCAGTCCCAACCAATTGTAAAAATATACGGATTTTCTGTTTAGATTTATATATTGGTAAAGAGCATGATTATTCTTGGGTGACAGAATAAGTAAGGGGTTATGTAATCTAATGAGCAATGAGGCCCACTCACGTTATGACATGTAATAGACTATGTGAAATATATGTGCATGCATGGTGCCTAGAGATTAATGAAGAGATGTGGTATATCAGAAGTAGTTTAAGGTTGAAGAAATGTTCCTCTATGTATTCATAAAGAATGCAATTGGAGAAAAAGGACATTTTAGTATATATATATATTTGTAACTGTTTGCAACTATCTGTCACCAGGGTGCCAAATGGCCTAGCACACCAGCCTAATCAACATATACACTGAGGCGGGTTGTGGGATGGCCAGTCGCTCTCTCCCCCCTGGGCCCCTGACCACACTAGCAGCATAAGATCAATTATTAATGAAAAACAGACCGATGCTCCAGTCACACTGGACATCAGGACTCTTCTCCTTCCTCTTGAATGAGACAGACCTATTCTTGAGCAGGACCCCAGACACTCTGTCTGATGCTAGCAAAATTCATCTATTCTAATTGAGTGTGTGCAACAACCCTGGGGCTCTGGTTCCATGGGCTGTAGGCACTGATTTTGAGATTAACTATAGAGACCAATTAGTTGCTGTGTGGACAAAACAGGGAGGGTGAGGGTGATAGGTCACTGATAGGTGAGCAGGAGTTGTTGCCAATAAAGCACAACATCCTCACTGTCTATCTTTGTCCTTGTCTTCCTTTCTTCTTTATTATGGTTAATGAGTTATTAGTCTGGTTTGAATAGGAGCATCACAGGTGATATGAAGGGGGAAGAGTCTGATGGTATCATCTGGTGTCCAAAAAGTGGCCGGGCATCCAGAAATATCACACAATGTCATGTTCACTGCTATTTAAGACTTTTTTGTCATAACACACAGACAAACAAATACACACAAATTCACTTTTATAGAAAATACACACACAAAAGTAGGAAAAACACAAGCTCCCCAGACCCAGGATCTTTTAGATCTTCAGTCTAATGCTCTCCCAACTGAGCTATCGAGGCTACTTATTAGCTGCTGTTCATAACTTGAACAATGACTGGAAGACTACTTCGCGCTCACAAAATAACCTATTCTGTAGAATAAATATTATTTACCACCAAAAAAAATAAGAATCTAAAAATACAATTCAGAGATTAGTGCAATTCGGGACATGGAATGACAATGGTCAGCATGAAACATGTGTTTATGGGTTCAAAGTGAGTTTAAAGTATATGAATATTCTTAAGCCCCAGTCACATTTTACTGGACTGAGTACCGGACACAACCGGAGAAAGAATTTTCTAGTCCGGTGGTGTTCGGAATCAAAATGTACCGAAATGTGTCGGACTGTTGCACTTTCCACCGGACGAAACGGATGCTAAACGGACATGAAACAGACATGAATGGATAGCCACCGGACGATAACCGGACGACAACCGGACGACAACCGAATGTCAAACGGACGGACCGAACATTAACAAATAGCCACCAGACTGTCACGGACGTGCAAAAAAAACCTGACGGACCAAATTCCCCCAACACCATCAATGGACTCTGCAGGAAGCAAACCGGAGATGTAACTGATGGGTAACGGACATGAACTGGACAAAACGGACTAAACGGACTAAACAGACTTAAAACCAACCATACAAGTCAGTCCGGCGGACACCGCCAGACACCACCGGACAGAAAACGCACACGCCGGATAAGTACCGTATATAAAACGGACATTGACTTATTTCACCGGACAGTGTCCATTTTCTATCTGGTACCTCAATCCGGTAAAGTGTGACTGAGCCTTAATTTCGCTGGTCACTCAGAAAGGACTGAAGCTGTAACCCAGCAGGCCGGGTCGCAGCTTCAGCTTCCACACCGGAAGTTGGGGTTGGTGGGTTGGTGTCTTTCTCACCCCAATCCTTCGCTACAGACCGCATACTTTAAACTCACATTACACCTTATATAGGTGTCATGGGGGTGATGAAAATGGGAAATATTGCGCCTAGAGCGGGACTCGAACCCACATCTCTTTGCATTCCGGGCCAGTGTGCTAACCATTACACCACCTAGGCTCCCTGATATCAACACACTACCCATGCCTACCTGTCTATGTGGTTACTTGCCTGAGAGGTCAGTGCAGACCACTACACTCGTCCCTCTGGAATTGTAAGTCTTTTAATGTTTACAATTACATACATACAGGCAATGCACTAACACATACATACACAGGGTAGGTTCAACAACCATACAGCACATAGCTTGTACAGGATCATGGTCACGGCAACCAGTGCCATGGGGGTGATGAAAATTGGAAATATTGCGCCTAGAGTGGGAATCAAACCCACATCTCTTTGCATTCCTGGCCAGTGTGCTAACCATTACACCACTCCCTGATATCATATTTTCCGCTTCCTATATGTGTATAACATTTTATACGCCCTATAACTAACTATAATTGTGGCAGTTTACAGTGGTGCCGTTTGCTATATCCACACTAAGGGCTTGATTAGTGGGTTGATGGACATCAACACGGCATCTCCGAAGTGACATATTGTTCCATGTCCTGAATTACGCTATGGTCCGAATTGCATTTTTAGGTGGGTTTTTTTTGTGGTAAATATGTTTATTCTACTGAATACATTTTTCTGTCAGCACCGAAGCAGCAGTCTTCCAGTGGTTGTTCAAGTCAGGAAGGATGCTATGTAAGTTGTTGTGATAGCTCAGTTGGAATAGCGTTAGACTGAAGATCTAAAGGTCCCTGGTTTGATCCTGGGTCTGGGCAGCTTCAGTTGTCCTTACCTTTGTGTGTGTGTGTGTGTGTAGACTTGTGTGTGATTTCTATAAAATGTGTATGTGTTTGTCGTCTGTATGTTCAAAAAAATACCTGACAAAAGAATCTTAAATGGCAGTGAATAAGCCACATGCAAAGGAAGAAAGAAGTGTTTAAAGACAATTCTAGAATCATCTTGTACATTTATTGATGCATGCTCACCAAGTGCATAATACATATGTTGAACTGGAATTGCATGCAGTTACTATTACACCGAATAGTCAATTTATATTATGCTTCTATGATCAAACAGGTTTTTAATGTGGTTATTATTGCAACTGATATTGTCATTTATGTACCAACAAATTGTAATGAACAGCCGGAAGACCAGTGCTCTGGCGCTGACAAAAGACATTATTCGCAGAATAAAATATATTTAGTAAAAAAATAAAAAATGTCTCCTGATGACCAAACGTTGTACATTCCTTGTCATACATTTGTTTCTAATGTAGATTGCAGTGAAGGCGTCTTGACAATATATATATTATTTTTTTTAATAAAAGACTGACCCAGATCTGATCCTAAATATCCAACTTAGATACTGGTGCATTTAATAAGCATTTATTGATGCATAGAAAGAAGGGAAAACTAAGTCAATTCTTTTTTTCTTTTTGTTTTAATTGAGGCTGTATTTATACTGTCCACAGCATATAAGCCTGGGTATTCAGGCTTGTTTTAATATGGCCTATCCCTGTTGAAACCTACAGCGTCCAACATTTCGGTGTGCACACCAAAAAGGAAGTTGGCATATTTTGTGCACACCAATATGTCAGTTTGCATATTTCCACATTCCACATAAAATATCCAAAATTAAACATTTACAAAGGCTTCAAGCAAATTTGAAATGTGACAGAAACTGAAAACCATTGGACTATGCGACTTTAATGTGTTATTGAGTTAAACTG
Organism: Branchipolynoe longqiensis; assembly: GCA_030323885.1. Lineage (NCBI taxonomy): Eukaryota > Metazoa > Annelida > Polychaeta > Phyllodocida > Polynoidae > Branchipolynoe > Branchipolynoe longqiensis. The sequence continues at coordinate 103,885,967 of CM059190.1, read as the reverse complement.
TCACTGTTTGCCCCGTCTTGTGCACACAACAACCAGAGTTCCCACGTTACCCCCTAGGGGGCGCCACGCTCCGGTGACCACGTGACCCGGGCCTCGCTTTGACCTCGTGTCGGTTAGCACCCCTTTACCTGTATACCCTTGTGTGTGTGTGGTGTGTGTTGGTGTGTTTGGTGTGTTGGTGTGTGTGGTGTGTGTGTCCTCTACACCCCCACCCCCTTCGCACTACTATCCCTATGTACCACCACTATCCCCACCCCCACCACCATCACCCCCACCACTACCCCTATCCACCACCCACCTCTATCACCACCCCACACCCACCCGCAAGACTACCCCTATGTACTACCCCTAGCCCCACCCCCACCACCACCACCCCCCACCACTACCCCTATCTACCACCCCCACCTCTCCCACCACCCCACCCCACCCGCAAGACTACCCGTATATACTACCCCTACCCTCACCACCACCACCCCCCAACACTACCCCTATCTACCACCCCCGCCTCTACCACCACCCCACCCCCACCCACAAGACCACCCCTATGTACTACCCCCACCCCCACCACCACCATCCCCAACACTATCTCTATAGCCTATGTACCAAGTTAAGATAAGTTTAGTAAAGATATGATATATATATGTATATTTGTCAAACTAATTCTTGAACATTACTTGCATGAACATTTTGAGTCACTATTTTATTTACACGACATGATGTTATATTGTTGCTCTCATACCCTATGATGAACCAGACGGGATGGCCGAATGAGTTAGAGCGTCCGTCTCCCGTGTTGGTAGACCATAGTTTGAACCCTGGTTGAGTCAAACCAATGACTTAAAAATTTATACTTGTCACTTCTTAGCCAGGCGCTCGGCATTATTAGGATACGGCAAGGACTGATTGGCTCAGTGTCAGGATAATGTGACTGAGTGGAATATCAGGTCATGGTGTTGGCAGCCTGGTATCCCAGTGAGGCAGCACTATAAAGTCGCCATGAGTGTGCACTGTCACAAGTCAGTACCCGTCCTGATATGACGTTAGATGTTGCTAGGACGTAAAACAACAACAAACACTCATACCGTATGAGGGGTCGACAGAGTAAAAATAAAATCATTTGTCATTTGTCATTTGTCACCCACCATACCCCTATGTACCACCCCCATCTCCACCCCATATCCACACCCAAACCACCACCCCAACTCCACTCACCACCCACCACCCCACCTCCATCCCTACCCCTATCGCCACCCCCACCCGCACCAGCACCACAACCCCTATGTACCATCCCCATCCCCACACCCCACACCCCCACGTGTGGGGGGGGGGGGGGGGGCATGGGGGTGCGGGGTGGGAGTAGGATTGGCTACCTGATCTCCACAAGGGGTCACGAGGTCAGGCCTGGATCGGTGCGGCGAGCTGTGTAGAGAGGGGTCTCTATTCGCACAAGTAAGGCTAATTAACTACTTATAAT
>CM059190.1:103852865-103883993 GCA_030323885.1 Branchipolynoe longqiensis | reverse complement strand
TACAACAATCAATCATCAGGTCATGGCATCTGTATGCTCGATCCATTACCCAGCAGGATTTACGATTGCATATTACTCACATGTCACACCTGCAATCAATATGATAATCACCTTTTTAACAGCCCTGGTTAAACAATAACAAACATAGCAATCATAATAACAACAATAATCACCGAAATCGTACAAGATTTCTACATGCCCGGCACATGTATGGTTTACATTCATTCATTACATCCCATATGCTCGTTGATCACTTTTGTGTAATTACCTACGCTTAATAAACGTTGTGTCATGTGTTTATATCCCTATCAACGAGTGAGTGCCAGCATTATTACTTGCTAGAACCCCAATCGTGCTATGGGGTGGCTAGTACGACCCGACCTGGTTACATAATGCGTTGGTTTCGATGCATGTTTTTGTTTTGGTGCTTGTGTCGGTGTTCCGTTTGTGTTGTTTGCTGCCACTTGTGGCTCTTCCTTTATCTTGAATACCTGTGTTCTGTTACGTCTGAATACCTTGTTCTTCTCGTTTGCAATTGTATATTCTCTGTTAGTTTGTACATTTCTTTCTGTTACTCTGCCAATGGCCCATTTTTGTTCATGTGTTCGATATCAAACTTTGTCACCTACTTGTAGTATTGGGTGTTGTTTTCCGGCTCGCTTGTCATGGTAGTGCCTTTGTTTCTTTTGTGCACTGGTGATTTACACCTTTCTTGTTTTAACTACTTGTGGTTCTAATTTCACTTGTATTGTTGGGATTGTGGATCTTAACGTTCGACTCATAAGCAGTTGGGCCGGCGATGCGGCCATGTCTTCCAGCGATGTGTTTCTATATATGAGTAATGCTAGGTTTACGTCATTGCCGTCTGTGCGTGTTTTTTTTATCAGCTGTTTCATGGTCTGTACTGTTCACTCTGCCTGCCCATTACTGCGCGGGTACATTGGACTAGAATACACAGGTTTGAAATTATACCTTTCTGCAAAGTTTTTGTACTTGAAACTCAAAAACTGGGGACCGTTATCGGAGACAACCACCTCAGGTATCCCGTGTCTACAGAATATTTCTTTCATTCAATCAATGATCGCTGTGCTAGATGTACTGCGCATTCTGGCAATCTCAGGATACTTTGAGTAATAGTCGACTACGACGAGGTACTGCTCATGCTGATACTCAAATAGATCCACTCCTACTTTCCGGAATGGTGCGCCAATTATTCGATGGCTTATTAGCGGCTCCGAATGAGGGGTGTTGCAACATTCTTGACATGTAGGGCATTGGGACACTTTATCCTCGATTTGTTTACTAACACCTGGCCAGAATAGGAAATCGCGCACAATTTGCTTACTTTTAACAATACCCAGGTGTGCTTCGTGTACCCTGTCTAACATTTCCCTCCTCATTGAAGCAGGGACTGTGATTCGATCACCTTTCATTAGTAGACTCTGTTGAACAGAGAACTCGTCTTTGAATGTCATGTACGGTAAAGTGTCTACATGTGTTGTTTGTTTTGATTGTGGCCACCCTTCTTTAGTATACTTTATAACCTTTTGGAGAGTATTGTCGCTCTCAGTTTCTTGCACTAGTCGCTGTAGATCAGCATCCACATACTCTATCGCTGCAATAGAGATTTGTTTGTTAAAGAGGTCATTCGGCGTTGTCTTATTTGAGTGCGCATGAGACAGGGCATCAGCGAAATGCATTTCAGTTCCTTTAATATAAACCACATTCAGGTTATAATTTTGAAGGCGCATTCGCATGCGCTGTATGCGGGCAGTGAGTTTATGCAGTGGTTTGGTCATGATACTGACTAACGGCTTGTGATCTGTCTCGACTGTAACCTCTCTCCCGAATATGTATTCGTGAAACTTGTTACAACCGAAACAGATCGCCAACATTTCCTTCTCGATCACTGCATAACTCTCTTGTGCGCTGTTCAATGCTTTTGATGCCATGGCTACTGGACGCCCATCTTGAAAAAGTGTGGCCCCTAGCCCTGATTTGGATGCATCTACCTGGATCGTCACTGCTTTACGTACATCAAAATATTGCAAGACTGGGGCTCTGAGTAGTAGGCTCTTTAACTTGTCAAATGCGATTTTTTGTTCCTCCCCCCAGTGCCAAGCGACTTCTTTTGTTAATAAGATGCGCAGAGGTTTTGCGATTTCCGATAGGTGCGGAATGAATTTCCCCACATACCCAATCATTCCCAAGAACGTCTGGACTGCTGGCTTGTCTTCTGGGGTCACTAACTCTATAATGGCTTGGACGCATTCAGGGTTTGGCTTTAGCCCATTTTGTGTTAGCAAACCTCAGTCTTACAAATGTGAGATTTTTTTGGGTTTAGTTTTAGGTTCACCTCTTTCGCTCTCTTTAACACTGACTCGAGTCTGACATTGTGCTCTTCTAAATTCGAACCATATATAAGTATGTCGTCTGCAACGACGTCGACACCTGGCAGATTTTTCAGTATTCTGCTCATCTCTTCAATGAAGATATCCCCGGCCGTCTTTATACTGAAAGGCAACCTGGTATATCAAAAGCGCCCCCACGGCGTGTTAAATATACAAAGCAACGAGCTGGGCTCATCCAGCTCTACCTGCCAGTATCCGCTGTTTGCGTCTAACACACTGAAATATCTAGTCCCACTGGTTTTCGCTACCACCTCTTCTACTGTTTTAATAGGATAGGGGCCCCTTAACACCGCATTATTCAGTTTGGTCGGGTCCAAACAGATGCGTATCTTCTGTGGCTTCTTAACAATCATAACTGAATTGACCCATGGAGTGGGCTCATGTTGTTTAACGATAACCCCCATTTTGATCATTCTATCTAGCTCAATTTGCAGGCTCAAGTTGGGCGTTTGCAGAAACTTATCTCGTAGAGTATCGTCCCGCACTCCACATACAAGCCTGTCACATAGGAGTTCGTCCTCCAAATCACGGTAGCCGCAGTACAATATCCTTTGCCTCAGCTCATGTATAAACACTTCCATGGGCTCTGTGGTTTGTTGGTATGTCATGAACTGATATCGGACGATGGTTATATTGGACTTTCCTGTACAATACTCCCTGAAGGCTTCCGTCAGAGGCCCTATATTTTCCCTGTCCGAACTGTCTATGTTGAATGTGTGAAACAGCTTTTGGGCCTCCGGGCCCGCTACATGCAGAAATATGAAACATTGCACCTTTTCTGCTTTTGAGGTTACACCTGTCGCTCTTTGCATATATTTTGTATGTACTGTGCCAGAGCTTCGAGTTTTCCGCCATGTTGCCTTCCAGCTGTAACTTTGCCGGTGGTTTCAGCCCTGACAGTTCCATATCGGGTGCTTGAGTCGCCACCCCACATCTGACACCATGTAATGTATGTAACAGATGTGCACAACACGAGAGCTACTGAACGACTGACTTTATTGCGGTACGGTCCTCATGTGCCCCCCACGTCACATGACCACTCGGTCTGCCTCACACTACGTGGCATTCCTGGTACACATACCTTACAAGCACCATGATCTGATAATGATATCCCACTCAGTCAGATTATCCTGACACTGAGCCAACCAGTTCTTGCCCTATCCTAATAATGCTGAGCGCCTGGCTAGGAAGCGACAAGTATCAATTGCTATCAAGTATCAATTGCTATGTCATTGGTTTGACTCGACCAGGGTTCGAACCCACAATCCCATGGGTTCGGATCCCTCGATCTCCCAAAACAGGCGATGGACGCTCAACTCAATCGGCCACCCCGTCTGGGCGGTGCTGTAAATGTTGTTAATCTTAAAGCTGCATAGTCCGATGAAGCATCACATTTTCAAAACCAAGACAGTTATCTAGATGTGATTCTATATATCTAACTGCAATACTGATGCACTTATTAAACATTTACTGCCACATAGAAGGGAACACTGAGCCAATTTAATAGAACCTGTTACTGCAGAACACTACGCATCAGAGTTTTTGTGGACTTGCCAAAACTAATTTAACATGTTTACACTTCAAATATCTCAAAAGTTTGCCATTCAACATAAAACTGACTTCAAGCTAAAGTAACGTAGATTATAACAATCAATTTAATATATTTATTTCAGAAAAATGATAAAAACTCAAAACCATCGGACTATCCAACTTTAATGTGAATGCTGTGATTGATGTGAGTGTTCGAACTATTATCAATGACAATGTATGACAAGACATGCTACTCAGCACTTTCCTGTGAAATACATATGTTGCAGAGGCAACATGTTTAATTCGCGAAGGAGGTAAGGTGTTCTCGCATAGCACTTTACCCACACCCTCCCCGCTCCTCACTGCTCACCCGACACTGGCTCTGGCCACTTCTAGCTCTCCCACCCACTCACCCTTTTCTCTAAGTGGTTAAGTGCTGATGCTCTGTTATTATCTTTATTGCTCTTGTTATCTAGTTGTACTCATTCTTGTTATCTACTTATTCAGAACTTGGCATCAGCATGACGCCCTTCTCACCAACACTGGCTCTGATGCACTGAAACCAGCCTTCCTCGTTCACACTCATGCCAGTCGCACCATTTGCTGAGCCAGCCTCATGCTAGCGTCATGCAAGGTTATGATTACATATTCATGATACTTATAACTATTATTTATATCATATATATATATATTCTTGCGAATAAATATATTGTCTATAAACCGTTGTCTGTCTCCTTGTCCGAGTGATGCAAATTACAGATGCAGTGGCACCACCCCATGGCAAACAAGTTGTGCATTAAATGGCAATTAAAATATTTATATTTACACAGTCTATGTCTCCAACTATAATTGTCACAATAAGGGAAGAATAATTATATAATATTATATAATTGAACAATATTTGATCATACTTGACTATAATTGGTATTATTGACTATCATTGTCATACATTATCTTTGATGGTACAGGAGTTAGGGTGGGATATAGAACCTGTCACCTTGTTTCAATGATACAGTAGTCAGGCTGGGCTTCGGGGACCCGTCCAATTGCCTGTTTGCCATTGGGTGGCACCATTGCATGATTATTTAAGAAATTCCTATATGAAAGCACTGAGTGGCACTTCTTGTCGTACATTATCTTTGCTATTATTGATAGTATGGCACTGCCGACGCTCCAATTAGACAATCCAGTTGTAATATTTTGTCTGTACTTCCTCCTGTGTAGTGGGCCCGGTCCTCTGTGGTGTTAGAGTAGTTAAACACAACACAACTGACAGTGTTCTGGTGTTTATTCTCTGACAATAACTGGTACAATGCAATGGTACTCTCCTCTCCTCCTCCTCCTTCGTGCGTGCCTGCTTGCCTGAGTGCATGAATGCAGGCCCAGGTTGCTTTGGGGGTGGTTTGTAACCTTACAATGGTTACTGGTTGCAGAACTGCAACATTTATAGAGAGGCTCCGATAAATCGGCCCAATCTTTAGTTGACGATTAATCTTCAGTAGGGAGTGTTGTAGAAGCTGGGGATATCTTTACAATGTTGTAACAGCGAAGCGCTGAGGTGGCCCCGAATCTCTTCGGTCCGGTGGTAGTTGAGCGGCGGTTGGGCACTTGTATCCAGTCGACAGCAGCAAGGGTTTCAAGGAAGGGCGGGTAAAGATGGGTGCAGGGGTGGTTCCAGCAACGAGAACAAAGCAAGAGAAAACATAAAGGTGCAGGGCCCCACCCAAGCACACAACTCCCCTGGTCAGCGGGAGGAGTATGCCTGGGAGAAAAAAAAAAGGGTAGAGTCTAGGAAAGAGAAGTGAGCAGAGTTGAGTCAAAGGACCATGTCTATTTGCTCTATGGTGACCATGCCCAGGTGCGTGTGTGGACCCTTATATACCCTGACCACTCTCCACTCCCCTGGCAAAAAGCTTTACCCATAATGCAAAGTAACTTCCTCTCTATGGAACCACTCTCACAATAATTAACAGTCACATTCCCTTCTGGAAGGCAGGCTCAGTAAATGTATATTGACAGCTTACTAACAATTAATCATAGCATTCTCCCCAACATATAGGGATACTACCTCTGCTAGCCATTACATACTGTATAGTGAGTTTTGTATCATGTTGATACATTCTCATAATTCGGATAGGAAAGTCAGAGAGCAATATCAGTTTTGGGGAAATGGAGGTTTTATTCACATAACACTCTTAAGCTGCGAACACACTGGACGCGTAACTAGCGCGTGCATCAAGCGTCGCGTGTGCATCAAAAATCAAAATGTATGTAATAAGGAGAAGCCAAACACACTGGTGCGTGCGTTTCTCATGCGTGCATCGCCCGTGCATCAAAAATCGCTTTTGGAGCGAATGTGTACACTTGACGCGTGGTGACATGTGGCTTTTGACTGACTTTGCCTGACTTTGCCCGACTTTGCCTGACTTTTCCCGACTTTTCCTGACTTTGCCTGACTTTGCCTGACTTTGCCCGACCACACAGTGTGTACAGCGTGTTATGTGGGTTATGTGTGTGTAGAGAAAGTGTGCAATGTTCTGTGTAACCAGGTTGGAGAGCTTACCTCGATCGGGCTATGGTGGTTAAATACTTCATTCGACCCCCGGTTCCATTTCCAAGGTCAAATTTTATATAGGATTAGGTAGCAGGTTCAAAAATATGGTTATGGCACACTGAGTTTTGGGAAGTTTACATATTGGAATACATCACTAGAAAGCCAAAAATTATATCTAATTTCCTGGATATTCATAGGACATTTAGTTGGGACCGGATTGAGTAAATTAACAGTGAATATTAGGAAATAATTCAGTAGTTACAACACATGGCTACAGGACAGAACTGCCCATGTTATAACTGTGTTGGTATAGCCATAAATCCCAAACAATAGAGGAACCTCCAGCCAACAATAGGGGTATATGCTGGTCTGTGGCCCACTCATATACTTCCACTTGCCACTGGGGGAGGTCCTGTGGGGACTGTTGTGCATCATGTAGATATATTTTTTGCATACCAATATATATATGCATAATAAATAATTCACTGTGATTATGCATCTGATGCATAATCACCACAAAGATGCTGGTACAACATTAAGAAAAACCTACCTTAAATATTATTGTATTTGATTTATTTTATTGTTGTGACAGCATATATACATATATACACATATACATATACACATATATACATATATTAATATACACTTTATCGATTTAAAATGATATGCATAGCCTCTCAGCTTCCCAGTTCCGAGCCTCCCTCCACCACATCCCACATATTTGAATAGAAGTAAAAAGTAATAAACAAAAGTAAAATAAATCAAATAAAAATGACAACCACTCAGCAAATATATGTTTATATATAGATACAATACAACCCCGTTAAACCAAGCTCAGTTAAACTAAACGATCAGTTAATCCAAACTTTTTAGGGCAGCCCGCAAAATACTACCATTTATCATATAAAAAAGTTGTTTAAACCAAAGTCATTTAATCCAAATTATCAGTTAATCCAAACAGAATTTCATGCCCCAGGCCACTTCTGGTACAGTTAAACCAAACTTTTATGTGGTTATAAGGTCACCTGAGATCCCACCAACTTTTTTTTATAGGATAAATGGTTATACTGTATATACATAAAAAACAATAATCAAAGTGTCCAGATACATTGCATATTACATGTGCAATACACTCTTACTCAAAGTCAACTTTCCCAACTCTACTTTAACTGACTCTAATTATTTTTAGATTTACATATACATGTATGTATACATATAATATATATATATATATATATAGATATAAATATACATATACACATACATATGTGTATACATATAAATATACATATACCTATGTGTATATACATATATACATATTACATATGCACCTATGTGTATATATGTCTATATATACATGCATTCACATCTACATATATGTATACATATATACATATGGAGACCTATATATGTGACTACATAATTATATATATATATATATGTGAATACATACTGTATTTAGAGATGACTGCATCACATATTGTAGAGTGGTCCTCCATTTGTCACTGGTAAGTTAACCCATGTGTAGTCTGTTTCACTCTCAGACTTATTGCAAGGGGCCTAAGCTCTGACACTTTAACACTCAGATTTTAAGCAAAAACTGCCAAGGAAAGCTTTCACACCTCAGGTTGCCAATGGTTCTCTGGGCTGCACCTCAACTGACAGCTGAGCTCACTGAGTGTGAATGTGTCAGAGCTTATGCCCTTTGAATAGGTGTGAGAGTGGATTGGATTTGGTTTATAAGGGTGTGTGCCACAGTGCACTGCACACACATATTTCTGAAGGCACACACTACACAACAGTCAATTTGGTACTTGCAAATGGATTACCATTGTGAAGGATCTGGCACAGTCATCCTTACATTTAGGAACACTGGTAAGTTATTCTTCACCTGATATTGCAATATTATTTATATATTATATATAATACATACATATGTATGTGCATATATGCATATATACATATAGCTTTAAAAGTATGTGTACATGTACATGCATAATCAAAAATAAATTAAATATAAATGGAATGTTATTTAGGGTAATGGCAGTGTTTGGTTAAAATCTGAGTGTGAAGGTGTCAGAGCTTAGGCCCCTTGCATTGTTGCAATAAGTCTGATAGTGACACAGACTACATATGGATTAACTTAGCAGTGACAAATGGAGGATATGTGATGCAGTCATCTCTAAATACAATATGTATTTATATGCATATGTGTAGATTCATGTATATATGTCTGCATATGTATATATATGTGTATGTATGTATATGTATGTATATGTATGTATATGTATGTATATATATGTATATATATGTATATATATGTGTATATATGTATATATATATATGTATGTTAATATATATGTATGTATATGTATATGTATGTATATGTATGCATATGTATGTGTATGTCTGCATATGTATATACATAGATGTATATGTATGTATATGTACATGTATGTATGTATATGTAAGTATATATATGTATATGTATGTATATATATGTATATGTATTGTATTATATATGTTTGTGTATGTATGTATATGTATGTATATGTATATATATGTATGTATATATATGTATATGTATAACATTTATACTATGCTTAGGGGGTTTAGGTTTCGGGGGGGAGAGCAGACGGCAGCCTATCGGCGCTGGGAATCCCGGCTTCCCAGCACAAGGGTTCCCGGCCTCCCGGCACCGATACTCCCGGCACTAGGCTTCAATTCAAATAATATAAATATAAATAAAATGTGATAACCAACAATATAATTGAAATATATATGCAATAATATACAGGGTAAGTTTTTATTAATGTTGCTGTACCAGCAAGAAATGACATATTCGTGGGGATTATGCATAAGATAATTGTATGTGTATGTATGTATATGTATGTGTATGTATATTCATTCATTCAATTCTTTATTTCAGACTCAGGACTATGGTAGTTACATAATTTGGTCCATAGTAGGTTGATATCAAAATTAATGTGAATAGGATATAAGTAATAGTATGAATACTACAATACTAACCAATATCAAAATGTTGGTCTACATACAGTAGTTTGTACCAATGCCTCCAAATGGCAGACACAAATCTGAGATCACTCTCTTCTATTTTATATGTATGTATATGTATCTGTACATATGTATATGTATGTATATGTATGTATGTATATGCATGCATATGTCTGTATATGTATGCATATGTATGTGTGTATATACATGTATGTACATGTATATATATGTATATGTGTATGTATGTATATGTATGTATGTGTATGTATATGTATGAAAGTATATGTATATATATGTATGTATAGGTATGCATAGGTATATGTATAGCATGTATAATAGGCATATGGGGTTCGGGTTCAAGATGGGAGGAGATGGCAGCCTATCGGCACAAGGAATCCCGGCGCCAGGGTTCCCGGCCTCCCGGCACCGAGACTCCCAGCACCAGGCCTCAATTCAAATAATATAAATATAAATCAAATGTGATAACCAACAACAAAATAAATGAAATATAAATGCAATAATATACAAGGTAAGTTTAATGTTAATGTTGCTGTACCAGCAAGAAATGCCATATTTGTGGGGATTATGCATCAGATGCATAATTACAGTGTTATTTATGAGCATAGCTTACTGGCCTCCCGTCCCCAGGCCTTCCGGCACCGGCATTCCCTTAAATAATATGAATAGAAATAAAAAGTGATAACCAACAATAAAATAAATCAAATACAATAATATTTAAGGTAGGTTTTTCTTAATGTTGTACCAGCAAGACAAGCCATATTTGTGGTGATTATGCATCACATGCATAATCACAGTGAATTATTTATTATGCATATATATATATATTGGTATGCAAAAAATATATCTTAAAAAAACGAAGATGTACAACAGTCCTCACAGGAGCTCCCCCAGTGGCAAGTGGAAGTATATGAGTGGGCCACATACCAGCATATGCCCCAATGGTTGACTGGAGGTTCCTCTATTGTTTGGGATTAATGGCTATACCAACACAGTACTATCATGGGAAGTTCTGTCCTGTAGCCATGTGTTGTAACTACTGAATTATTTCCTAATATTCACTGTTAATTTACTCAATCCGGTCCCAACTAAATATCCTTCCAATATTCAAGAAATTAGATATAATTTTTTGCTTTCTAGTGATGTATTCCAATATGAAAACCTCCTAAAACTCAGTGTTCCACAACCATATTTGTGAACCTGCACCATAATCCTATATGAAATTCGACCTTGGAAATTGATCCGGTACTCGAATTAGGTACTTTAAGCACCGTAGCTCAAGCGAGGTAAGCTCTCCAACCTGGTAACACACAGTGTGTTATGTGTGTTTAGTTGAGGCTGCTTAAGCACATGGATGGTAGTTGCTTTCATAGTGGTTAGAACACATGTTTGTACCGTCCTACATGTTTGGACCGTCCCATTTTGTTCATATATCATATAGAGACTGCTTCCTAACAGGTAGTTGCTTTTGATAGTGGTTGGAGCACATGTTTGGACCGTCCTACTCTTCCCATCTGTTGTTAGGTATGTTGTTTGTATGTATGTAGTGTGGATGTGTGTGTACCACACAGTGTGTTATGTGTGTGTAACAGATGGTGTGTTATATGTGTGTAACACACAGTGTGTAACACACAGTGTGTTATGGGTGTGTAACACACAGTGTGTTATGGGTGTGTAACACACAATGTGTTATGTGTGTAACACATGGTGTGTTATGTGTGTAACACACATTGTGTTATGTGTGTGTAACACACAGTGTGTTATGTGTGTGCAACACACAGTGTGTTATGTGTGTGTACCACAGTGTGTTATGTGTGTGTAACACACTATGTGTACGACACATAGTGTGTTATGTGTGTGTAACACACAGCGTGTTATGTGTATGTAACACACAGTGTGTCATGTGTGTGTAACACACAGTGTGTTATGTGTGTGTACCACAGTGTGTTATGTGTGTGTAACACACAGTGCGGTATGTGTGTGTAACACACAGTGTGGTATGTGTGTGTAACACACAGTGTGGTATGTGTGTGCAACACACAGTGTGTTATGTGTGCAACACACATTGTGTTATGTGTGTGTAACACAGTGTGTTATGTGTGTGTACCACACAGTGTGCTATGTGTGTGTTCTGATATGATCTTTGACGAGTGGCAGATGCCTCCAATGTGTTCGCTATTTGCGCGTGAGAACCGCATGACGCCCGCTTGTACTTGACGCATGCCCGACGCACGCGTCCTGTGTGTCCGTAGCTTTATACAGTCTGAGTCAATTTTATGGTAGTTTAGGTCATAGTTAGTTAATTCATTCAGGCAACCTCCTACATCTCTGCAGAGCGCAGTGCAGGTCACTGGTTGGAAGCCACCGAGGGGGAGCCCCGAGCCGAGCCTATTTAAAAAGAGGGTTTGGGGGGTGGTCAAGCAAACGTTACAGGTTGGAGGAAACGGGCCGAATGCCTGAATGGCGGGAAAAAGCGCGTCCCTCTCGGTGTGTGGAGTGGAACCCAGGGGTCAGCACTGGCTTTCCCGCCCAAATTAAACACAATTGGAAATTATGCACCAATCACATCTCATTCTCTCACCCTCCTCTTTTTATATTGTATTACTATTTCATCCAACAAAATGTCACTCTTATTTATGTGGATTCTGCCTCAACAAATTTGGCTTGGGCTGGTGGTGACACATCCTGCAAGGGGTGGGTCGTTGGGACTAAGCCCCACCACCCAAATGTAAACACCGGCCACCCAAATGCAAACATCACCCACCACCTTTATTCAACCCCTACTGGCAGCCTGGAGTCGGCCCCCTTATACAATCAGCAGTAATTACAGTTCCTATTTTTAGGGCTGTATTTACTTAGTCCACACATTTAATTAATTCCTGCTGCGCTTAACGTGGATATCGTTTCCATACTGTTACACAGTGATTTCCTCCATGAATGTTGATCTCGGGGAATCGGGCTAAAAATACACAGCAGTGTCTATGTGGAAATGAACAAACACCACGACACTCAAGTCATAACCCAGCGCCTGTTTCCTAAGCCACAGCATCTTCAAAGGCACTTCTAAAATAACACCGTTTGAAGTCGGGAGGAGATCGTCGGAAATGCCATTCTGACATGACCTTAGATGTTCAAGGAAGTAAAACCTAAACAAATGCCGGATTTTAGCTATTTCACATTTTAGACTGCTGAATTGATTTAGCCGCTTAATCAGACCTTAAACCTATTTTCCCGCCAATGGTGTGCTCAACAGGATGCGGTTCTACCATCAAACCGGAAGTGTCCATTTAGTCAGAAGTGATGACTAAGCAGTACTGTCAGCGGGTGCTGTCAGACTAAGCTATTGTCAGCGGGTGAAAAGTGAATAAACTGCTGATGGTGCAAGAGTGGAATAAAACTTGAGAAGAACGCTAAGTTTTACTAAGATTCTTCATCTATGAAAACTTGTAATTAATGACGCGCTTGTCAAATCGGTAGAGCGCATTATTCCCATGTGGAAGGTTTGGAGTTCGAGTCCCAGCCGAGTCAGACCAATGACGTAGACAATTGTTTTTTGTTTGTTGCAGTTTTATGTTCTGGCAACATCTAAGTTCATTTCAAAACAGGTACCAACTTGTGACAGTGCGCACTCATGGTGTCTTTATGGTGCTGTTCCACTGGGAGCCCATGCCGCCGGTACCATGATATCTGATACCTGATATCCCACTCAGTCACATTATCCTGACACTGAGCTAACCAGTCCTTGCCCTATCGTAATAATTGAAAACAGAACGAGACAGTAGTATAAAGTGGCAATTTTAATTCTTTCTAATTAGCTTGTTACATTACTCTTTGATGATGAAAAATTACCTTAGATATTTCAAGGTTTACAGGCACTTAACCCTATCGATACATCATACTAGTTGGGTGGGTGGGAGGCAAATCTCATCGGAAGAAGTACGTCCTCTCGGTTTGAAAAGTCTGGTCGAAGTGAAGATATCCAGTGCCACGTCATCAGCTTTGACTGGAAATCCCTTCAGGTGGCGGGTCAATCGGCGACCATTTTAGTTCTAAAAGCGAATATAGGTGTCGCCACAATCTGATATTAAAACTAACTGCGTAGTTAAGTTAACTGCGCAATAAGGAGTTCAAGAAGTATCATGTAGATGGTGCGTCGATCAGCGGCCAAAGTTATTAGTTCCAAGAATAGAATATAGTCGGCGCCATGGTGCCCTAATCTACTGAGATTCGCAGTCTCGTTCATTCAATTACCCATGTTGCGCACATCATGGACAATGTTCAGCACCAAGCTAGGAAGCGACGAGTATCAATTTTATAAGTCATTGGTTTGAGTGGTCTGGGAATCGAAGTTGCGACCTTCCGAACAGGAAGCTGGCGCTCTACGGATTCGGCCACCGAGTCCGGTCTTACAAAATTGAGACTTACGTCTACCTAGAGTGGCATAACTAGGATAGGACACTGACTGGTGTATTCATTATCAGGATAATGCGACTCGGATATCGGTTCATGGTGCCAGTGGCCTTGTATACCAGTGGGGCAGCACTATAAAAGTCCCCATGACTGTGTACTGTCACAATTTGGTACCGGACACGGTCAGACGTGTGCTGTGACAAAGTGTTTTGTTTGTGTACCCAGCAAAATCTCATAAGGACGAGAATATCAACACATATGTACACTGTAAATAAAATCTCTTTTATTCGCATCGTAACTAGTCATAATCTATGTCTTCCTGCCTACAAAAGTCACCATCTCCTAATACTCTCCATTCCTGATGTGTTTCTAGGATGCAACCCCCTCCCTCGCAAATCAATCCTTGAGTTTTTCCTCTATCAGTGTTCCTATTAGTATCCTTGAAGATGTAGAGTCACTTAGTTCCGGATTCAAACACTGGTGGCGCGGCGTGACCTACTTAAACTGGCGCCACCTGAAGGAAATCGACGGTAGCAGGCCCAATGTGACCATTTCCTAATTAATGGGAGCACGGCATGCAGGTGTCCTTTTTTTTCCTTTTATGAAAATGGGCTTCCACGCCTTTTCATAATGGTGGTTCGTGTTAACAAGCAATAAATATGAATTGTCAGTAGTTTGTATATGGATAGTGATGAGGCCGTTATCGCGTGTAATAACCTCGGTAGTGTCCTGCTCCTCTACCCCACCCCCACCCCGACCCCCTACACCGACCCCGACCCCTCACCACATGCGCGATGCTTTTCACTCCACCCGGTCGAAAGTGTATATATATATGTATATATATACATATATATCTACATATATATATATCTATATATATATATGTATATATATATATATGGATACTGATAAACCCTTTGTCGCATGTAATAATGGCTGTAGTGTCCTGCACTCCCCCCCCCCCCCCACCTGTCCGGGAGGGGGGTGGGACCCCCATCATGCACCGCTCCGCCACCTGAGTGGGGCCTGGCCTCTAGTCGCTCGGAGGCTATATATATACAAATGATGTTTGCTATTCAACTATCTCAGAACTTTAATAAAATGCATAAAAGACTAACTGCGTCCCAATATGCACATTTAACGTTAAACTTAAAAGGAATGCAGTCTATCTATGAGAGTGGTTCTTTATATTTCAGACAAATTAGTTTTCTATTCAACTGTTATATATATAGGACATTGGGGGGATCCATTAATTGATTACAGTATAACCCCGTTAAACGAAACTTGAAGGGTCCCTAGAAATTTGCTTGGATTAACCAATCATTGGTTTAACTTGACTTTGACTTTGACTTTGACTTTGAGTAATCATGTATTGCACATGTAATATAAAATGTATGTGGACACTTTGATTATTGTTTTTTATGTATGTACAGTATAACCCCTTAAACCGAGCTCGGTTAAACCAAATGATCGGTTAATCCAAACTTTTGCTGGCCGCCTGGCAAAATACTACAATTTATCATATAAAAAAGTCAGTGGGGTCTCAGATGACCTTATAACCACATGAAAGTTTGGTTTAACCATACCAGAGTGGCCTGGGGTCTGACAATTTTGTTTGGATTAACCGATAATTTGGATTAACCGACTTTAGTTTAACCCACTTTTTTATATGATAAATGGTAATATTTTGCTGTGCCGCTGAAAGCAAGTTTGGATTAACCAATCGTTTGGTTTAACCGAGCTTGGTTTAATGGGGTTATACTGTATATGAAAGGTTGATGGTATGCCGTATCGGCAGTGAAGGTTATATTCACGGCAAAGTAGAATTCATTAGAAGCCAAATACATTGCACTCAAATATCTTCACCATTGTCTCTTTTTGTATGTGATGCATTCTTTGGTTCAACAGGAGGACAAGAAAAAGAACAAGAAGAACAAGAACAAGAAGAACAAGAACAAGTTAAGCCAGGAACGTTTCAGCTCATTCTAAAAACAGGGTTTACCCATCTAGGAAAAACATATCTAGAACTTTGCCTTCAATGCCCACCATTATTCTCAGTGTGAGCTTTAAACTTCAAAAGTGCCTTTCAACACATAATTAACTGCACATTTTTACATTCTGTGTAAAAGCGATGGCCGAATAATAATATGACAACAAACAAGTTGAACACTTCTGGCTGTGATTATGGGGATTGCTTTGTTTGTTGTTGTTTTACATCCTAGCAACATTTAGGGTCATATCAGGACGGGTACTGACAGTCGCACTCACGGCAACTTTATAGTGCTGCCCCACTGGAAGACCAGGCCACCAGCACCATGACCTGATATCCCACTCAGTCACATTATCCTAACACTGAGCCAACCAGTCCTTGCCCTATCCTAATAATGCTGAGCGCCAGGCTAGGAAGTGACAAGTATCAATTTTTAAGTCATTGGTTTGACTCGACCAGGGTTCGAACCCATGACCTCACCATCTCCTAATACTGGAGATGGACGCTCTAACTCATTCGGACATCCCATCTGGTCCTAGGGCAGTCACTAACTCTCCATCTGCTCCTCTGTACTGATATCACCTTAGATGTTGCAAGGACGAAAAACTCCAACAACCAACCATATTCTCCTTACCTTATCCGAGTAATCATCAGATTAGGTAGCGACATGTACAATGTTTTTAAAGTTATTTCATTGATTGATCGATTGGCTAATGATAATTTAGCTTTGTACACTGTCGTATCCTCAGCCAGGGTCATATTCACATATTATTAATACGCACCGAAGCAAACAAAGCAACAAGACATTGATGCTTCTCCCTTGATGTCGGGTGGATGTTCACTGCCCTATACGCGTTACTTCTATCGACTGTAGCTAAGTAGTCCCCCACCTGCAGCATTTCAGTGACCGATTCCACTGAATTATAACAAAAGTTTGCCCGGCAGCGATTGGTGTAATCATTGACACAAATGCCATCTGGGCTCGAGCAGTCGATGATGGCCCTGAACTCATCATGACCTGTTGGTACAGCGCCTAGGCCATGAATACATACATACGGATTATCAACAACAGTCAGTATTTGTTCATCAATTTCCGATTGCAACCTCCCACACATTGCAACACCAACCTCACCTTTTGTTATTGCGCCATAATTGGCCTTACCATATATTGGCAACTAGCAAACAAAGCAACAAGACATTGACATATATATAGTTGGATGAGTAATTCCTCTGGCTGATACCTCTAAAGGCCCTTCCATTTATTTATGAAGCAAATTTCCCTGCCGAATGGATGCAGAGAGAGTAGCGTGCAGGCGCACGAGGGCCCGGCGTGCTGCTGGCTAGGTGCTGCCCAGTAACTTCAAAGCAGCGCTGAGTTACATGAACACATCAAAGCAGCGCAGTGCTGCATAAACAACATCGGCTGCACTGTCCCACTGGACCGTTTCACCAACGAATAACCTAGCCTCAGCTTTTAATAATACTTGCGTAACAAGTTACATGCCACATTATTAATATGCACTGTAGCAAACAAAAAAACAAGAAATTGACATATATATAGTTGGATGAGTAATTCCTCTGGCTGGTACCTTTAAAGGCCCAAACCCACCCAAACCAGATAGTTATGACCTCCCGCTGCCAATAATGTGGCCACCCGAAGGTCCTTTGCTAGTCTCTCCTGAAGAGGTGCCCTCAGGTACTCAAACACCGCGTCTGACTTCCAATCACCTCTTTCTTTTATTTCTAGTATCGAAGCGCCACATAGTCGTAGGAAGGTGGCTCCTCCCCTCCTTAGGCTGCGCGTTGAAAATTCCACTGGGTTCATACCAGCCCACGCACATAATAACCTCATTGATGTTAAGTAGAAAGAATATGGCATCGACACGGAGCTAGCCCCCTTGGGTAGCCTGAACGCATGGGTGTCCCCCCCAGCTTCCACGTCCCGGAAATGTTCTCTCACCCAGTATATGCCGCACAACGCCCGGTCTGCTACTTTTGCCACCGGTATTAGGTGGACACATTCTCTGTACTTTATTGTCTTCGACTTCCTGACCCTTACCATCATCAATCATCAATGAATAGTTCCGTCCTCTAGTCGAGGGTTGGATGCAATGGTTCTCCACTTGTCCCGATGGTGTGCTATTCCGATAGACTGTGAATAATTCAAGCCTGTCCACTGTGAAATATTTGTAAACCATGATGTTCTTGGTCTCCCTCCCCCTCTGCTGCCATTCACCTTCCCTTCCAACAATGTACGGTATATTGAACTCTGACGAATGATGTGGCCAAAATAAATAAGTTTCTTTGTCTGTCTGGTGGCAAACAAGCTTTTCTTATTTTTAATTTTTCTGAGAACTTCTTTGTTGATGATCTTCTTTGTCCATGATATTTTCATCATCCTTCGATAAGTCCACATCTCAAATGCTGCTAATCGTTTGTACATTTTCTTAGAGATTGTCCATGTGTCAGCCTCATACATTAGAGTAGACCACACATAACACTGAAGAATACGCTTCCTTGTTTGTATTAATATCTTACTTGATGTT
This sequence comes from Branchipolynoe longqiensis, assembly GCA_030323885.1. Lineage (NCBI taxonomy): Eukaryota > Metazoa > Annelida > Polychaeta > Phyllodocida > Polynoidae > Branchipolynoe > Branchipolynoe longqiensis. The sequence continues at coordinate 103,865,516 of CM059190.1, read as the reverse complement.
AACACTCTATACATTTTGGAGAATGTTGTTTGGGCTATTGTTATCCTTCTTTTTTTACCATCATACCCCACTCATAAAAAAGCAAAATCCGCTATTATTAGCGTCGCGTTTGACTCTAAAACATGACATTTGCGTAGCAGCGCCCTGAAAGAGACCAGCATGACCGCCCTCAAAGCTACATGCCCCCTGGTGTTCAGCATCATGCTAAAAATTAACCTTAGATGCTTAGGTAATAGAGGCCCTGTCTGCCTCAGCATGTCACCCAAAATCCTATGGATCCCTGCCAAGCACTTTATTAACATGTATAACCCCTTAAACCGAGCTCGGTTAAACCAAATGATCGGTTAATCCAAACTTTTGCTGGCCGCCTGGCAAAATACTACAATTTATCATATAAAAAAGTCAGTGGGGTCTCAGATGATCTTATAACCACATGAAAGTTTGGTTTAACCATACCAGAGTGGCCTGGGGTCTGACAATTTTGTTTGGATTAACCGATAATTTGGATTAACCGACTTTAGTTTAACCCACTTTTTTATATGATAAATGGTAATATTTTGCTGTGCCGCTGAAAGCAAGTTTGGATTAACCAATCGTTTGGTTTAACCGAGCTTGGTTTAATGGGGTTATACTGTATATGAAAGGTTGATGGTATGCCGTATCGGCAGTGAAGGTTATATTCACGGCAAAGTAGAATTCATTAGAAGCCAAATACATTGCACTCAAATATCTTCACCATTGTCTCTTTTTGTATGTGATGCATTCTTTGGTTCAACAGGAGGACAAGAAAAAGAACAAGAAGAACAAGAACAAGAAGAACAAGAACAAGTTAAGCCAGGAACGTTTCAGCTCATTCTAAAAACAGGGTTTACCCATCTAGGAAAAACATATCTAGAACTTTGCCTTCAATGCCCACCATTATTCTCAGTGTGAGCTTTAAACTTCAAAAGTGCCTTTCAACACATAATTAACTGCACATTTTTACATTCTGTGTAAAAGCGATGGCCGAATAATAATATGACAACAAACAAGTTGAACACTTCTGGCTGTGATTATGGGGATTGCTTTGTTTGTTGTTGTTTTACATCCTAGCAACATTTAGGGTCATATCAGGACGGGTACTGACAGTCGCACTCACGGCAACTTTATAGTGCTGCCCCACTGGAAGACCAGGCCACCAGCACCATGACCTGATATCCCACTCAGTCACATTATCCTAACACTGAGCCAACCAGTCCTTGCCCTATCCTAATAATGCTGAGCGCCAGGCTAGGAAGTGACAAGTATCAATTTTTAAGTCATTGGTTTGACTCGACCAGGGTTCGAACCCATGACCTCACCATCTCCTAATACTGGAGATGGACGCTCTAACTCATTCGGACATCCCATCTGGTCCTAGGGCAGTCACTAACTCTCCATCTGCTCCTCTGTACTGATATCACCTTAGATGTTGCAAGGACGAAAAACTCCAACAACCAACCATATTCTCCTTACCTTATCCGAGTAATCATCAGATTAGGTAGCGACATGTACAATGTTTTTAAAGTTATTTCATTGATTGATCGATTGGCTAATGATAATTTAGCTTTGTACACTGTCGTATCCTCAGCCAGGGTCATATTCACATATTATTAATACGCACCGAAGCAAACAAAGCAACAAGACATTGATGCTTCTCCCTTGATGTCGGGTGGATGTTCACTGCCCTATACGCATTACTTCTATCGACTGTAGCTAAGTAGTCCCCCACCTGCAGCATTTCAGTGACCGATTCCACTGAATTATAACAAAGGTTTGCCCGGCAGCGATTGGTGTAATCATTGACACAAATACCATCTGGGCTCGAGCAGTCGACAATGGCCCTGAAATCATCATGACCTTTTAGTACAGCGCCTAGGCCATGAATACATACACACGGATTATCAACAACAGTCAACATTTGTTCATCAATTTCCGATTGCAACCTCCCACACATTGCAACACCAACCTCACCTTTTGCTATTGAGCCATAATTGACCTTACCACATATTGGCTACTATCACAGAACTAGTCAATAACAAGACAAGGTTTTATTTGGGCCAACGGCCCATCGATAATATAAACACAATTACCATAACCCATAATGCAAGCAGAAAATATGTTGATGTAGTGTTCAGTCCAGCTGTAGTGACTCTCCCTGTCCACTACCCAGAGGGTGCATTGTAGATCACCACCCCCGCTATGGGCTGGTTCTGGGCCGATTACCCTGCACCAGTCCTCATTCCGATTAACCAACTCCCCGTGCGAGACCACAAAGTTACCTGAGGTGCGACCACCCCCTCTCCTCCTTTGTTTGTGCCGGTCCCTTTGTTGTAGTTACACCCGGTTGCAGTCTCAGATCAGACACGAGATCCCTGTCCGTGTCTGTATGTGCAGCACTCGTCTCCTCCTCTGTTGGTGTTTTCATCACAAACGGTTCCCTTTGTTTGCCGTTGTCGCTTCCCTTGCTAATCCCCGAGTTGGGATTAGCGACAGCGCCGGTCCCGCCTTCCAAGTGTGTACAGTGATTTAACCGCCCGGTGGTGGCATCCTTTAGAGGATTACCAGCATCCTCCCCACTGGCCGGCGCCAATTTAACACTACTGCAGATTTCCTCCGCGCCCTCCTCCAGCATACCGACATCAGTATAACCAAATTTTGACAGTCAATATTTTTTCTGCAGGCAGGCCTCTGCCACATGACTTTTACTGCGGCACGTCAAACAATGATGATCCCATGTGCATTTGTCGTGATTACAACCGTGTTTATATTAGTTGTGTGCGAAACATGCACCTTTCACCTTCTGATGCGTGCTCCCCCTGGTTTCACTTTCCTTGTTGTACGCTACCTTAGGCTTCCTCACATCTTTGTACGATTTTGAATTGTCCATGTTGAAGTGTGGTAAAGATAGGTCCTTGTCACCCCTCTTGACTGCCTGCAGCCCTTTCTCCTTAGCCTTCTCCCGTATCGCCCTATCATACCCCCTGTACGCCTCATCCGCATAATTATTTGTTGTAGCGTGCATGCACATATATGCCAGGTGGCTGAGGTAGCCCATTAGTGCATCCACATCCATACCTGCCTTCTTGGCCCTCTTCGATCCCCACAAACAGGCAGCATACATTAGTTCATTATAGCTCACATGCTTCATGTTCTTCCTCCCCTTTGTATATTCGTCCAGAGCGAACTTACTGCGTTTTTTCCTATGGCGCCTCCGGCGGTCTCTGCTCCATTCCCTGCTGCTCTCCGTATCCGATGATTTGGACTACGAGCTCGATGAGTCACTGCTTGGGCTTGAATCCGGGTCCCTCTCGGCTGCCTCCTCCTTGTGCTGCCTACTGCTCCTATGCTTCTTTTTCTTCTTTTTCTTCTCCTTCTGCCGTGTTCGTGATTTGTGGTCCATATTGTCCTCCTCCTCCTCCTCCGAACTGAGCTCCCCCTCCAATTCCGCCCTTAGCTTCGCCTTACGTCTCTCTAGCACTCTTTGCGCTAACCTGCGGTGCAACTCCAGCTCCTCCTCATCTGCCTCCACATCAACCACAGCGACCGATTTTCTCACTGCCCGTTTTGTCTCTGAAACCTCACCGATCGACATTGTGAGCCTTTTACCAGCCGTGTCGTCCATTCCCCCCACCATGCCAGGTCCGTCGTCGTCTTCTAGCTGTTTAGTTTTAACGATATGCCTTGAAACCTTTGCTTTGACAACTTTACACTTTGCCCCATGAGGCGCCTCATGCTCGTCCCTTCATCCTTGGCACAGATTGATACCCATATCGATACCACCCTACCAGTACCCTATATGGACGTGGTTGAGCGATCTCCACTAGTGATCTCTAGCAGCATGTCTGCCTGAAGCAAATTTCCCTGCCGAATGGATGCAGAGACAGTAACGTGCAGGCGCACGAGGCCCTGGCACGCTGCCGGAGCCGTCTAGGCGCTGCCCAATAACTTCAAAGCAGCGCCGAGTTGCATAAACACATCAAAGCAGCACAGTGCTGCATAAACAACGTTGGCTGCACTGTCCCACTGGGCCGTTTCACCAACGAATAAACAAGCCTCAGCTTTTAATAATACTTGCGTAACAAGTTACACGCCACATATTTATTGATTTAGTTTTACTACATACCCGCAGCAGGGCCCCACCTGCATCACACCCACAAGCTGGCACTCAGACACTTGCTATCCGGACCCCACTTCGTCCACACCTCTCTCTTTCTCCTCGCCACTGGCCTTGCTCCTCCTTGATATGTTTGAAAAGAGTTCCAGGAGGGGGAGCCCGCCAGCATTTCGCTTTCTACTCTTACTCTGTCCGTGTCTATGGCTTGCTGGTTGGTCACCATAGAGCAAATAGACATGGTCCTTTGACTCAACTCTCCTCATTTCTCTTTCCTAGACTCTACCCTTTCTATTTCTCCCAGGCATAGTTCTCCCCCAGACCAGGGGAGTTGTGTCCTTGGGCGGGGCCCTGTACCTTTAGGTTTCTCTCGCTTTGTTCTCGTTGCTGGAACCACTGCTGCACCCATCTTTTCCCGCCCTTCCTCGAAACCCTTGCTGCTGTCTGCTGGATACAAGGGCTCAACTACCGTCGGACTGAAGAGATTCAGGGCCGCCCCAATACTTCGCTGTTACAACGTTGTAAAGATGTCCCCAGCTTCTACAACCGTCCCTACTGAAGATTAATCTTCAACCAAAGATTGGGCCGATTTATCGGAGCCTCTCTATAATGTTGCAGTTCTGCAACCAGTAACCATCGTAAGGTTACAAACCACCCCAAGCACCAACTCGAAACTCTTCAAACACACAAACAAACACACAAACAGAGGCAAACAAACAGCTACGCACAGGCAGACACAGCTACTCCTACTGCTCTTTTTCTGTGGTATGGTTACTAAATGCCTGTATAGAAAAGTATATATGAATAGTGATAAATCCTTTATCACGTGTAATAAGATCTGGAGTGGTCCTCCCCCCACAAGAACGGGAGGCAGACGCCAATCTCATTCGGCCATGCCGTTCTGTGCTAATTTACTCACGCGGACAAGAGGAAGAACAAGAGGCAAGAGTTTTTCAAATACATTTTATCGGAGAACATAACCTGCAGGCAGGTCGATTATAAGAACCACTCGATATCTTTAAGAATTTCTTCCAAGAAGAGTGTTGGCCAGAATTGGGGGAATGTCTTATCGCTGCAAGGACAAGGATCAATGTCCTAGCATGCTTTACTCATTTTGCGACGTGCTGCATGTTTCCCATGTAATTTGTGAAGTGACATAATAATGAGGGTGCTACAGTGATGGAAATGGGGAGGCATATATACCAATGACTTAACATTTGTTACTTGTCGAATCCTAGCCAGGCACTCGGCATTATTAGGATAGGGCAATGAATGGTTGGCTCAGTGTCAGAATAATGGGACTGAGTGGGATATCAGGTCATGGTGCTGGCACCCTGATCTTCCAGTGGAGCAGCACTATAAAGTCACCATAAGTGTGCACTGTCACAAGTCAGTACCCGTCCTCATATGAGCTTAGATGTTGCCAGGACGTAAAACTCCAACAACCAAGCATATCTCGCTTCGCTAGTACAAACAAATGGCAAGCCTTGAAAGGCAGTAACTAAGTAGTCTTTGGAGTCTTCAAAGTAGATCGGATATCTGTTGGGTTATTTACATATCCCGCTTCATTAGTACAAACAAATGACAGCCCTTGAAAGGCGGTAACTAAGGAGTCTTCAGAGTCTTCAAAGTACACCAGATATCTGTTGTGTTATTTACATATCCCACTTCATTAGTACAAACAAATGACAGCCCTTGAAAGGTGGTAACTAGGGAGTCTTCATCTGTCAGTGATTTGTTACCGGCCGGTGTCGCAGTTTCCGCCGTCCACCAGTTTCCACGGTACGCCTACACTCAAATGCATTGTCAATGGCCGTGAGCAATCTTCATACAGAAAAAGTGAAATATCTAAAGTGACACCACCTAGAAACAAATCGCTTGGTACACATATAGAAAACATCTTTACCAAAAAGAGTATATCAAATGTATACGGTTAGGGTTCTTGATTTCTATTAATTTTGAATAAAACTAATGTTTTGCACTGCACATACCTTCAAACTCAAGGCATTGTCAATGGTCGTGAGCAATCTTCATACAGAAAATACAGAAAAGGTGAAATATCCCTAAGACCACACCACCTAGAAACAAATCGATTGGTACACATATAGAAAACATCTGTACCAAAAACATTATATTAAATTTATAAGGTTAGTGATTATGCTGTTCGATTTTGGCGCATGCGCAGAAGCGATGCATACCATGGAAACTGACGGACGGCGGAAACTGCGACACCGGTTCAGCACTCCCGGTCCCCTCATTCAAGCACACACTAAATACGCCGTGTCCAGCGCCGTACTGCCCATTACAACAGGCTCCAGAGGGCACCACTGGAAAAACTTCCTCCGCTTTGCTGCACATGCGCACTGCTGATTGATAGGCTATATTATATTAAAGTTTATTGCACGATATGGGTTTTAGGCACGGAGTGACCATACCCATGCCGCTATCAACACCATCTGGTAATATGTGTTTTAGGGATGGATGGACTGTATAACTGTGCTGATATTAACATGATTTGGTTGGTTGTTGGAGTTTTATGTCCTGGCAACATATCAGTACAGGTACCGACTTGTGACAGTACACACTCATGGCAACTTCATAGTGCAGCACCATTGGCAGACCAGGCTGCCAGCAACATGACCTGATATCCCACTCAGTCACATTATCCAGACACTGAGCCAACCAGTCCTTGCCCTATCCTAATAATGCTGTGCACCTGGCTAGAACACGATAAGCATAAATATTTAAGTCATTGGTTAGACTTGACCAGGATTCGAACCCGTGGGTTCGTGGGTTCGAATCCCACGATCAACTAAAACAGGAGTCATATCAGGATTGGTGCTGACTTGCTTTTCATTACTTTGTTTGGGTTTTACATCCTAGCAACATCTATGGTCATATCACGATGGGTAACAAATTGTGACAGTGCGCACTCATGGGAACTTTGCAGTGCTGCCACACTGGGGGACCATGCCACCAGTGCCATGACCCGATATCCCACTCAGTCATATTATCCTGATACTTAGCTAATGAGGCCTTGCCCTATCCCATTAAAGTTTCTGTCATTTTTCTGCGATAAAAAACATTGGTGATGTTGGCTAGCTAACATCTCTAATTCACTCACGAGACACCAGGGCGGCGTATCAGTCGCTAGCACGCGTGTCATAGTCCGCCGCCCGCCACTGGAGTAAGACGTGGGGAAAAAACTCTCCGTGTTGCTACCTACAATGCCGCCTATACGGAAACGCCGTGGTCGTCCTGCTACGGGTTCGCTACCTCGTCGTCCGGTTCTTCCTCGGCAGGCCTCTGTTCGGTCTCTGGTTCTTCCAGTCTCGTCGTCAGCTGGAGGGTCTTCTCCTTCCCCCTCCTCTGCTGGCAGTGTATCCAGGGCTGTGTTGGCGCGACTTGAAGCTCTAGAGCGATTGGCGGCTGCTCCGGTTGCCCCGGCCGTGTCTCGGCCGTCGTCACCTGCAACTACTGCTGACCACTTAAGTTCGAGATCTCATTCTCCTCGTCAGAGTCGCTCGGCTACTAGAAGGGCTCCTGGGAGGCATCCGCCTTCTGATTCTAGGGCTACAGACGGCTCGTCTGCGTGGAATCCGCATGCCCCTGATGTCACGGGGAGTTCACAGACGCACCCTTCCCATGATCAACAGCGGGTGCCATCTCAGTCTCCGTATGGGAGAGGCTGGCCACCCGTCCGTCCAGGTCAAGGACCTTCATTTCCTCACTCCGCTCAAGTACCTGGTGGTTACTTCCCTCAGTCTTCTATGGCCCTCCTGTCTTCCAGATGATGCAACCTAGGCTGCCCGTGGCGGCCAATTTCCTGATGGACAACGTCCAAGCATTACAAAGGCCTCCAGGTACGAACTGTTTTCCCCATCATTTAATTACAAGGGGGGATGCCTGTAAGAAAATCGCTCTGGGGGAGGCTACGTGGGCGGAATATTTCTTTGCCATTCGTCTCCTCACTGAACAACCTGACTTTCCGGTGGTTTCTATACCGGCGATTTTGCAGCACGAAAAAGACCTTGCGTTAATGGCCATAAAATGGGACTGGTCGACCTGCCGACGGTGGTCGGAACGAGTATTTGCCATGATAGGGGATGGTCGGCTTAGGGACGGTTGGGCGGATCCTGCCGCGATTAAGGATGTCCAGCGCGACATCTGTACTGAAGCGGTCAGGACGCTTCAGTCTAGGGCTGCCTCATCTCAGTTTGCCTTCCCTCGTCCTGCTCCTGCAACGACACAGCGCCCTGCCCAGGTGCCTGCCACTACGGCAGCCTCAACTGGTATTAACCCGTCTCCTGGTACTCAGAGGGAAGACTACACTAGGGAGTCAGAAGGGAAGCCCTGTTATCTGTGGAATTGGGGTAAAGACTGTGGATTTACTGCAACACACGGCACCCTCCCTGATCGTTCCCCGCACATATGCGCATGGTGCGCGTACAGGTTTAAGCGCATATTAGTTCATCGTGAGCAGGATTGTCTAAAAAAGAGGCGTTTCTTAGACAAGAAATCATCTGAGACTGCAGCTAACAATAACGATGTGAGTTCAATTTCGGTGGTGAATGATAAGCTCATTGTAGTTCATAATGAACCTGACTTTACAACTGTTAAACATGTTTCGCATGCTCTTAGCACTCCTGACCTCGTTACCGCCTTGCCTATATCAACCGCTGATAAGAACGTCAATCACAATTACGACCCGACCTTGCCTGCTCAGTATAACCCTGACTCCCACCCAGTATCTGATAGTGAACTTGAAAGAAAAGATAATGCTGCTATACCTAAAATTGTCGCTGATTTGCCAATAATTGTTGATAATAATAACTCCATTTCCAATGTACAGATAAGCGCACTTCAAACAACCACTGTAAGTAATAAGATAACCGACTTAGATATGCCAACCTTTGACTGGTTCGATGATCCATTAGAAGTTGAACTGACCTCGCTAGTCCCCACTACGTCAAATTTTGTCCCTCCGCCCTCCCCCCTACAATATCAGGATACATTATTAGATTTCTGGCCAATTTTGGTAGACCAACCATGGTTCGGCCATGGTATATATCGTGACATATTTGATAAAGTATGTATCACTGGGTTACCGAACTTTATGGGGGCAAAAATCTCGGTCCCGTCTGGTCTCAACATTCCTCGATGGTGAGCGGTTCTGCTAGATTATCCTGATGTCCTGCTAGTTGAGCATTTAGAATTTGGGTGGCCCCTTGATTACACATCAAAGCAGATCCCAGTGCCAACTCTTAAGAATCATGCGAAGTCAGCAAATGCGGATATGCATATTACAAAATTTATCACCACCGAGCTCCACCACGGGGCGCTCCTAGGCCCTTTCTCCTCCCCTCCATTTTCACCTTGGTGTCAGGTCAGTCCGATGATGACCAGACCTAAGAAGGGCTCGACGGACAAAAGAATAATAATTGATCTTAGCTTCCCGAAAGGGAAAAGTGTTAATGCAGGAATTGTCAGAGGTTTCTATTTAGGGCGCCCATTTAATGTCTGCCTACCCTCAGTATCGACATTATCCGATAGATTAATTAAGATTGGTCCCAGTGCCTGGATGTGGGGAGGCGATTCAGCCAGAGCATACCGCCAGCTCAGGGTATGTCCCCTTTCTGTCCCGTTATTAGGAATTGCCCTTAACGACAATATTTATATAGATATTGCGCCGCCGTTCGGCTGTAGAACTTCAGCCCTTGCTTGCGCGCGCACTACTAGAGCCGTAGTATGGCTACTCAGACGAGCAGGTTTCTTCTCATTATGTTATTTAGATGACTTCATAGGCGTAGAGGCAACAGAACAAAAAGCACGCGAAGCATTTTACTACTTTAATATGTTATCAGCCGATTTAGGTTTGGATTTGGCCATGGAAAAATGCACACCCCCAGTCACTTCAATCTCTTGGTTAGGTTTTCTGGTTGATTCTGTGGCTATGACTGTCACGTTGCCTGAACAAAAAGTAAATGAAGTATTAGAAGAATGCCTACTATGGGAAGGAAAGCTTCAGCATCAAGGAAGCAGTTACAGAGTCTAGCAGGCAAACTACACCACCTATCAAAATGTATTCAGCCAGCGGTTAGATTTACAAATAGAGTTCTGGCCGCGCTTAGAGCGTCACCATATGTCGGTCAACATGTTTTCGATAAAGAATTGTTAAAAGACCTTGAGTGGTTTAAAATGTTCGCGAACACTTATAACGGTGTACAGCTATTACCTTCCGCCCCGAGAGAGGAATGGGTTATTGAGTGCGACTCAACACTGAAGGCGGGTGGGGCCTTCTCCCCCACGCACTACTTCAGCGTTGAATACGATTCGGAATTATGTGAACAAAGCCTACTAATTACACAACTTGAGGCACTTAATCTCGTACATGCTGTGACTAATCTGCTCCCTTCGAACCCACATGAATTCACCATAGTTGTTAATACCGACAATATTGCCTCACAACAAGTTCTAGACTCGGAGCGTGGTAAAGATAAAATTCTCTGCGCATGTGCGAGACAACTATGGTTGATCGCAGCTTCTAGAAATTGCGAACTTGTCATCGTACATAAGCCAGGTAAAGAGCTCGTGTTTGCAGATGCTCTCAGCAGGGCCCCACATGATAAAACCCGTAGACTGTCAGCCATGAATATGTGTAAAACTCGAGGCCTGCAAGAAATTAGTCCATTGATATCCCTTAACATTTTGAAATGCAAACTATGATAGTTAGATTCGGAAGATAGTAATTTGTTGGCTCTATCTTCCAGGATTCTCGATAGTGCACCATCAGAGGCTGCTGGACAGCTATGTCCTCGCCCTGGCACCGCGCACGTGGAAGAACAAGGCCGCCCATGTCAAACTCTATATACACTTCTGCATGCAGCATGCTATAGATTGCCACAACCCCTCGGTATATGTGCTATTGTCGTTTCTCATGTTCCTAAATGACCGCCTTAAATCACCTGGGGCTATCATGAACTATTTTTCTTCGGTAAAACTATGGGTAGCTGCAGGCCCTGGGTGCGCAACTGCGTTTGACGCTCCTGAGATTAAACTATATAAATCAGGTATATTTAAAACTAGCTCCCACACAGTTACGAGAGCTACCCCGATCCCTCCCCCCGAATTCAAGGCGATAATAGAATACCTGCTGAGCTTAACGCCAACTCCTAACGTTATCATTGCAGCCCTCATAATAGGCTACTTTACCTTCGTGAGACAGGGGAATCTGGTTCCCGCGACTGTTGAGCCAAACACTATGACGCATGTCTTAAGGCACAAGGATATTTTTGTGGACGGGAATAGCCTACCGGTAGTACTGAGATCCACCAAAACCCGGCCCGCCTCTGCCCCGCCTATAATATTTCGGCTCCCTGCTCTCCCGCGATCCGTGTGTTGCCCAGTCAGAGCCTGGGAAAGATACGCGATAACACCTGCATACCCTAGTGCTCCTGCATTCATGCTGCCGTCAGGTCTTCCGTTGTCCCTTCCGGTCCTGAAACGGGCCCTCACTATGGCCTCCTTCATGGCGCTAGGCAGAGACACTGGGTTTACTCTCCATGGGCTTCGAAGAGGTGCCGCTCAGGCCTGTCAAGGCGAAGGTTTGACGCTTGACACGATAATGGCCGCTGGCACCTGGCGTAGTGCCTCCGTAAATGCATACCTAGGGGCCCTTCATGTCAGTGTTGCTCCGGCAGCGCTTGGAAGATTGTTGGGTTGAGCGCTGCCGAGGCGGTCCGATCGTTTGATTACTGTTTACGATATGTTACGAGACTATGCTTATATTCCAGATGCGAAACTACAAGGAACTATAAAAAACTGAGTGTAATACTGTCTTCCGAGACTAGAGGCCAATTTGCCTATGCTTGACATATATATCTATACATGATGTTTCACTAGACTTGTGCATGTTTCGATCATGAACGAGGGCCACTGTCGCCACCACGAGTTTGCTGCTCCTTGAGCTACCTTTTTTAATTGTTTCAGATAAATAAATCTGTTCCAAATATACATATATCGTGTTGTGTCTCGTGTAGTGAATTGGTGATGTTGGCTAGCTAACATCCCTAATTCACTCACGAGACACCAGGGCGGCGTATCAGTCGCTAGCACGCGTGTCATAGTCCGCCGCCCGCCACTGGAGTAAGACGTGGGGAAAAAACTCCCACCCACCCACCCTTATCGCTGTGGGGTTGAGCGCTGCCGAGGCGGTCCGATCGTTTGATTACTGTTTACGATATGTTACGAGACTATGGCTTATATTCCAGATGCGAAACTACAAGGAACTATAAAAAACTGAGTGTAATACTGTCTTCCGAGACTAGAGGCCAATTTGCCTATGTTTGACATATATATCTATACATGATGTTTCACTAGACTTGTGCATGTTTCGATCATGAGCGAGGGCCACTGTCGCCACCACGAGTTTGCTGCTCCTTGAGCTACCTTTTTAATTGTTTCAGATAAATAAATCTGTTCCAAATATACATATATCGTGTTGTGTCTCGTGTAGTGAA
>CM059190.1:103818100-103852365 GCA_030323885.1 Branchipolynoe longqiensis | reverse complement strand
GATGATGGATAACTATTGTTTTACCGAGGTAGAAGCCTCGGTTAGACGTGGGCGAGGGAGAAGGAAGCACATCCGGGTCCAGCAATCTTTACCTACTAATTCAGGATAAAAATGATTCTAAAAAACAACCTAAGGTCAAGTGACCTCATGCTAAATTGAGTGATTGACTAGACGTGGCAGGGCGTGGTGGGTGGGCCCTCGCCCACGTCTAACCGAGGCTTCTACCTCGGTAAAACAATAGTTATCCATCATCTATACCCAGGTAAGATGCGTCTAACTAATCTATTTTACCTCGGTATGCCGCCTCTGGCTAGCCGCAGGCTAGGGAGACCTTTACGTAAAAGAATTTTTATCCTGATATTCTTGTTTTGTTATTATTCTTTAGTGATTATGTCTTATGTATGCAACAATGGAAAAGCGATTTGTATGGCAAAAAAGAGGAAAAACCAATGTTTTTCTTACCTCTCTCTTTCAGTTGGTGAGTAGCCTGTGCGCTATAGGCTGAGGCTTCTCTAGTCGTTTGTGGTAATGTCTAGCAAACGAAGTAGCGGTTTTCCATCCCGCGTGAGCTAGGATCCGTTTAACGGAGATGCCTAGCAATCTTGCCTTGGACACCATTGCACCACGTGTAGAGTGCGATGAGTACCTGTCTGTATTTACTCCCGCCAGTTTTAACACATTCATTGTCCATCGGGCGAGGGTATCCCTGGAAATGGCCTTGTGTGGCTTAATAAAGCTGACCAAAAGCTGTCTTGAGTTTCTTATTAATCTTGTCTTGGATATATAATTTCGTATCGCAGATACGACACATAACTTGCGATCCTGAGTGAAACTGGACACCCCTATCGTAGAAAGGGGGTCACCTAATCGGTTTGATTTTAATAAAGTTGATAAATCAAACGTGGCCTCTTTACTGTCAATTTCTAGACCATTCAGCGACAGGGCAACTATAGTTTGGCCTCTGTGTCCAGTGACCAGGAGAAGCAAAACTGCGACTTTGAAACCTAAAAGTTTAACGTCCAGAAACTTATTTTCTGGCCATTTCTTGAAGAGGTTGAACACTAGAGAAACATCCCAAAACCTATTATATTTGGGTTTAGGCGGATTCCTCTGATAAATTGATCGTATGATCCAACAAATAACATGGTGTTTACCCATTGTTTGTCCATTAACCCGCGGTAGGATTATCGACAGAGCACATCTGGCAGCGTTAATAGCGCCATATCCTAGGCCTTCGTCCTCTAGGTAACGTAGGAAGAGTCCTACCTGGGATACTGTGGGAGTCATTGGCTTGACTTTCTTAAGCAGGCAATAAATACCCCATTTCTTTAAATACGTAGTATACATTTTCACCGTTCCTTTTCTCCACGCATCATCAACCAAACGCTGTTGTGTAATTTTGTCTAAGCCAAACTGTTCTAAATATTTATTTAAAAAAGGAATGCCACTAACGGAGTTGTCGACACGTTTCCGTGGCGTTCTAGTGGTCCCTGATGTTTGAGGTTTCCTCGGAATCTTGGGAAGCGAAGGCTGCTTTTGGCTGTGGCTAGTAACGTCGGTAGCCACGGTTGCGTGTGCCACTCGGGGACGATGAGTATGGCGTGTGTCCCCTCCATTTGAATCTTTCTGGCGACTTTGCTAATGATAGTAAAGGGGGGGAAAATGTAAAAGAAATGATGTCGCCACTTTAGGGAGAAGGCATCAATGTGCCAAGCATTGGGTTCCGGGTGCCACGAAACATATTTTGGAATTTTAAAGTTATTACGCGAAGCGAACAAATCGATCTGAGGTGAACCCCATGTGTGACAAATGTGTTTGAAAATGGATGGATTAAGTGACCACTCTAAGTGATCATGGAACTGGCGACTCATCTTGTCAGCTAGACAATTTTGTGTGCCTGGAATGTGATTAACAGTTAACCAGACATCAAAGGTTTGAGCCCAGTTCCAAATGAGAAGTGCCATTGCATTACATTTAATCGATTTTGTACCTCCCATATTTCTGACATAAGCCATAGCTGTGGTGTTATCCGTGAGGATACGTACATTATTTTTGGGTATTTTTACTAGACTGGTTAATCCCAAGTAAATGGCCCTTAGTTCTAGAACGTTAATATGATCGGGGAGTTCCGATTCTAGCCATCTTCCTCCCGTTGCTACATCATTTTGATGTGCTCCCCACCCTTGGAGAGACGCGTCAGTGGTAACGGTAGTGTCAGGCTCTCCCATTCTAATGGGATTGGGGGAATGGTCAAAGTGGTTTAGCCACCAATCAATGTCGGCTAGGCCGTTCTCCGAAATAAACATGGTCTTTTCAAAGTTTCCCTTTGCGCGGGCCAGCGCCAAATTTTTATCAATTTCGAGGGATTTTATGTGTGCCGCTCCGTATAGAATAGCTGGACTATACGAAACCATGACCCCGATAAGGACCGCGACCTGTCTAATCTTTGGCCTAGAAGTGTCTAACAGCTGTATCGCTGTGCGGTAAAGCTTATCTTTCTTTTGGCGTGTAAGCGAAACGGTCATAGCCGTGGTGTTCAGAATGAACCCGAGACACTTAAGCTCCTGAGTAGGAGGAAAAACACGATTTCTGTTATGTTGAAGAAACCCATTTGGTGAAAATTTTGCATAAATCTTTAACAGCGAGTTCACATTGATGTCCATGAGAGGCGCTCCATAAAAAAGAATCATCTATGTATGGAAACATACAATGCCCCAATTTTGCCATGTGTGCAAAAATTGGTTTCAACAACTTAGTAAACAGACGCGGTGCGCAGGCCAAACCATTAGGTAAACATGTAAATTCAAAAAGTTGGCCATTCCAGAGAAAACGTAGGTATTTCCGATCTGTCTGGTGAATAGGAACGGTGTAGTACGCATCCCTTAAATCAACACTCGCTAGCCAACACCCTGGGGTAATTAAATCACGAGCTGTTTCTAAAGAAAACATTTTGAAATGTTTGTATTCAATGATTTCATTCAACTGAGTTAAATCTAAAATCATTCGGATTGAACCATCAGGTTTAGGAGTAGAGAAGATATTGGAAATATATTCCCCTTCAGTATGTTCAACTCTGTTGACAATGCCCTTAGACTCAAACAGTAGAACCTGGTGATCTAGCTGAGATTTTTCTAGTGAATTAAACTGATACGGAAAAGGCGCTCTCTTTTGTATAGGCAATTGTGTGAAAGGGATGTGAATGCCTTTAACAATATTCAGGACCTCTGGATTAGTGGTTAACTGTTGCCATTGATGTAAACAATTAGAAACATTCCCTGCTTGAAAAAGGCTTACTTCAGTTTGAGTTTCCTCCGTGACCATTGTAGGGTCAGGAGGCTGCACTGTTTGTGTGGAAATCTCTACTTGTTCCCTTGTTTCGGGAACTGGGGCTTGGGAACGAAATCCCTCTTGTAGCCGCGGTTGTCGTTCCAGTTTGAGGCCGGCCTGTCGCCTCGGCCCCTTCCTCGCTGGTTGAACTGGAAGGACGGTCCGCCCCTGAACGGCCTTCCTCCTCTGCGGAATCGAAAATCCGTCCTAGACTTTCTGAACCCTGCTGGGTTTTGGAAGCGACGACTCTTTGCTTCAGTGTTTTTAGCACTCTTGTAGTCGACCTCTACCTGTTTGTACAGGTAAGCTAGCTGACCCCCAAACATCTTGGATTTATCTAGGGGTTTGCTCTTGATAGGGGTAGGTCCGGAATACACGGTGTATTCCTTACCATCATGGTCCGTTACCTTGTTCGAGCGGGCAACCTCTTTTCCGGCATCTGTGGTGACCGATTTGAAAACGTTTTCAAATCTTCGATGGGTCATGTAGTTACTAGCGGCTGCTAACAAAGCTATGCCCCGGTCCATAACCCGCGCCAAAGACGAGAACTTGTTCTCTGTCTGCATCCTGTTAGCCACAGGGATAACAGACGTCAAGGCACCCAAAACTGCCTTATGGATCAGGCAGAGGGAAGTTTCATAACGACGGCGTTCGTCGGAAAGATGAATGCCGGAATCCATCTCTTTGAAAACCGAAGCAGGAATGCCCTTAACTCCTGAAATCTGCTCAGTCAACTTGTTGATGACTTCGATCGGTTTAAACGTAGTGAAATGGCTATTCACCGTTTTGCGCATCATGGTAGTGGTGCGCACTTTCTGAGCTTTCTTTTTGACAATCTTCTTGCCAGCTTTAACGCCTATTTTGGCGTAGACTCCCGCTCGTTCCGTGTCGGAATCCGACTCGGTGGAAGAAGAGTCGGACGACGAGTCTGAAGAGGAGTCCTTCTTCTTCTTCTTCTTTTTGGACTTTTTGGAGCGCTTAGAGTTCGCTTTCTTTGTGAACTCGTCACCAGAACTGCTCACTGGGCGGCGTTTCTTGCCCCGCGCTTTCGGTTTCGGAACCTCAGGTGCCGAAAGCGTGTCCTCTTCGTCCTCAGAAAAGTCTTCCCAATCCTCATCAGGGATTTGGGAAGGATCTGGAAAGGTCTGCGCCTGGAAAAGGCGCATCTTCTCCTCCATCATCTCCGCCATTTTCGCCTCCCACCCCACTGGTTGAGGGGCGTGATCACTGTCTTGATCCGAGGCATGAGCCCCAGGATGTGGGGACGGCGGAGCCGTAGCCGGTGGAGACGAATCGTAATCCGTAGGGGGGACACCCACCGCTGCAGCGGGCGGCTTATTCCGGCGAGTGGCCATCGGGAACTGTAACGAAACCAAAGCGTTACTAACCCGGAATCATCTCAACTACACAAGTGTAAGCCAGTAAACTGGGTTGAGGAACATGGTACAGAGAACGTGTTTTGCAACGTGTCAGTACAGGCGTGAAGCTAAATTTGCCGTAGGTGTGTGGTAACGAAACCAACCAAACGGAGGGCATCGATCGTGAGATCGGCCCCTCTCTCTGTTCCGTACACTTCTCCCACCTGTGGCTACAGCGCCAACAAGTTGGAGAAAATATTACGAAACTCGGAGGTTCGCCTTAAACCGGTCAGGGGTGTTTATAAAAAACACCCAGAAGCATCCCCAACATCATCCTCTATTAGGATCCGGGAGACTTTTCTTAGGAAATGAGCAACTCGGGTTGCCATTTCTCCCTGTCTGAAAAACAGGTGTCGATAGAACTCAGTATCGGTTTCGTTTGTGCCAGCGGCACGCAATGTTCTATCCGTAAGTTAAAAAACGTACAAAGTCCAAACAGGACTGAAGAAAGTTCTGAACTTTCATAAAAAGATGCTATAGAGCATGATAAACAAAGTTATCGAAGAAAACAGTACTTACTTTTGGATAAAAGCAGTAGTAGTAGATAAATCCTGTGGAGCAACTCACAAACGTCCTCCCGTTGTGAGTTACTTATGCTAATTGCTGGACCCGGATGTGCTTCCTTCTCCCTAGCCTACGGCTAGCCAGAGGCGGCATACCGAGGTAAAATATATATATGTACACACGTCAGTGGTGAATTTCCGTAATATCTCGTGTCAAGGCAACACCTTGTTATGCACAGTGCATCATCCAAACCCCCTGCACACACACACACACACACACACACACACACACACAAACAAACTGCGCACGCACACAAGACGGCAGGTACATCGTGGACAAGCAACGCGCCTCCCCCCCCCCCCCCGCCGTGGCCCTCACCTGGTCCCCCCCCCCCCCCTCAGCCCCCACGACGTGCCCAGATCTAGGGCAGGCCACATCACCACCTCATCACTCGGTCAGTGCCGCCCGCCCCTTGTCACGTGATATCCAGCGCGCATGCGCACAGACCAGCGGGAACGGAACCACGCCGCGCGTCCTGTACTCCCCCCTCCTCCCACCCCATCTTCCCTTGCCCCTCCCCCCTCTCATTGCCCCCCCTGGTCTCCCCCCAGTCTCTCCTCCCCCATCCCCCCTCGCCTCATCTCCTCCTGCACCCATTCCCCTCCCCCAAACTTCTCCTGCCCCCTTCTACTCCACCCAAACTCCTGGTCCCCCATCCCCTCCCTACCCTCTTCCTCCCCCATCCCCCCTCCTCTATCTCATCTTCCTTCCCATCACCATCTCCCCCCCCCATTCAGCCTCCTGGTCCCCCTCCCTCCTCTATCCCACCCCCCCCCTCCACCACCTTCCCCCATCCCCCATCCCTTTCACATCCCATCCTCCTCCCCCTCCCCCACCTCCTGGTCCCCATCCCCACTCCTCTTATCCCTCCTCCTCCTTCCTCACGACTCACCACGTTTCCTGGTCCCCACCCTCTCATACCTCTCCTGGTCCCACATCCCTCACCTCACTTCTATCCCACCTCCTCATACCTTTCTCGTCTCCTGGTCCCACATCCCTCACCTCCACCTTCTATCCCCACCCTCTACCCTTCTCCTGGCCCACATCCCTCCCTCCTCCTCTATCCCCCCCCTACCTTTCTCCGGTCCACATCCCTCACCTCCACCTCTATCCCACCCCCTCATACCCTTCTCCTGGTCCCACATCCCTCACCTCCACTTCTATCCCACCTTCTTCCTACCCTTCCCCCACTCTCCTCCTGGGGCCATATGCATGAAGCAGTGTTAGCGAACCAAAACGCGTTTAGACGGGATTTCTGGTTTAGCGCGGAAAAGTTGAGATGCATGGAGCAGTGTTAGGCCTAACACCGAGCGTTTAAACTCGGAAATTCTAACTCCGCTGATATCTGGTTTACAGCGGTGTTAGTGCTAGGTTAGTGTCAGGATGGAACCCAAATCTACTCAATGCTGTCATATTTAACAAAGTTACATAGTCAAATAGTGAAATTTTATCAATTTAACCCTAAATTCGAAGCGTTTTTAAGGCTACTGCCGCATTGGCGGCGATATTAATAGTTATATTTTCGAATCGACGAACGTACAGTAAACAACTCGCCGCCGCCGCTGCATCGATGTCGCTTTCCATACCGGCGCCGGCGTGTTTACTGTACGTTCGTCGATTCGAAAATATAACTATTAATATCGCCGCCAATACGGCGGTAGCCTTAATAACGCTTCGACTTTAGGGTTAAATTGATAGAATTTCACTTATTGCGTATGTAATTCTGTTAAATATGATCGCATTCAATAGATTTGAGCCTATCTGGCTACAAACCCAGAGGGATTTCCCAAATCTATAAATACATTCACGTTTAGCTAACACTCACCGTTTAAGCGCTCATGCATACGGCTTGACATAGTTCTCGACGACGCCGATAAACGGTGATAGCTACCCAGTGTTAGAGGGATAACACCACACGCCTCTAACACTGCTCCATGCATATGGCCCCAGGTCTCCCATCCCGCACGCAGTCCCCTCCCCCATCCTCCTCCACCATCCCCTTCCTCCTCCCCTTCCTCATATCCTCCTGGTCCCCCCTCCTCCTCCAACACCAAACTGCGCGCTCCGGTGTGGCCGTGCACGGCCGCCACAAACAACGTCACTGACCCATGTGCAGACGGGGACCCCCAGCAGGGTGTGGGTGGGTGTGGGCGTGGGTGTGGGCGTGGGCGTGGGCGTGGGCGTGGGTCTGGGTGGAGGAGTGTCTATAACGATAAGGACAAGTATAGTAGTATGGTTATTATTAGTGTAGTTGTATGATTGTTTTTATATTTTAAAATTAATTTGTAAAAATTATTATTATTATTATTATAGTAGTACGGCTAATAAAAGTCTAGGATTAGGATTATTACTAGTGTCGTGGGGGTGATGAAAATGGGAAATATTGTGCCTAGAGCGGGACTCGAACCCACATCTCTTTGCATTCCGGGCCAGTGTGCTAACCATTACACCACCTAGGCTCCCTGATATCAACACACTCCCCACGCCTACCTGTCTATGTGGTTACTTGCCTGAGAGGTCAGTGCAGACCACTACACTCGTCCCCCTGGAATTGTAAGTCTTGTAATGCTTACAATTACATACATACAGGCAATGCACTAACACATACATACACAGGGTAGGTTCAACAACCATACAGCGCAAAGCTTGTACAGGATCCTGATCACGGCAACCAGTGTCGTGGGGGTGATGAAAATGGGAAATACTGCGCCTAGAGCGGGACTCGAACCCACATCTCTTTGCATTCCGGGCCAGTGTGCTAACCATTACACCACCTAGGCTCCCTGATATCAACAGACTCCCCACGCCTACCTGTCTATGTGGTTACTTGCCTAAGAGGTCAGTGCAGACCACTACACTAGTATTGTTATCATTAGATAGAAACACCAACTTTGTTATAACTTATTCAGGACTGACTGCCTAAGTTAAAGGAAGACAGAGACACTTTTTGTTCTGTCAATTGCTGTCATTGCCTTTCATCCTAAATCAATAGCGAGATAACGCAGCCTTTTAAATCACACGACGGTAGATAACAAAGCCTTGCGTTGCCAGTGCTCGTAAGTTATAGCGGCGATCCCGTAATAAATGAATATTCATTAACTCATCGGGAACCAGGAGAGGAAGAAGGCAAAAACATGCTTTATAAGGCACAGACCAGCACTAAATCTCAGACGAGCTTTTGTCGGGGAGGTGGGAGGATGTTGGGGAGGTGGAGGGGGGAGGGTGTGTGGAAGAATAAGGGTGTGTGAGGGTGTGTGTGTGTGTGAGTGTGTGTGAGTGTGTGTGTGTGGGTTTGTGAGGGTGTGTGTTAGGCAAAGGACGGTGTGTGTGGGGGGAGGGAGGTGCAGGATGTGCGGAGAGGTTGATTGATTGATTGATTGATGGCTGTTTTACGCCCATGTCGGCAGCAAAGCCCATATTCAAGGTGAGAAGTTTTTAACTTGTATTCGGTCCATTTTCATTCAACCATCGCTTTTACGCACAGTGTAAAACTGTAAATCAAATATGTGTCAAAAAACACTTATGAAGTTGGGGGGGGGGGGGGGGGGGGGGCGGGGTTCGGGTGGGGGGGATGTCAGAGGGTGCTGGGAGGGTGGGAGGAAGACTAGGATGTGTGGCACCCAGGAGACTGTGTGGGGGTAGAGCTAGAGACGGTGCGTGTGGGGGAGGGGTAGGGATGAGATGATGTATGTGGGGTGGGGTGGAGGCATGCCACGGTGTGTGTGGGGGGGTATGATTGATTGATTGATTGGTGGTTGCTTTATGCCGTGTCAGCAGCATAGGCCATATTCACGGCGAGAAATGTTTGTTTTTTGTTCAAACCATCGCTTTTACATGTAAAAGCAGACAATCAATTATGTGCCAATAGACACTCATTAAATTAGAAAGCTCACAATCATATATTTGTGGTCAAGGGAAACAAATTCCCATAGAAAAAGAAAAGTTTTATTAATAATTGATAGAATCTATTTAGTAAACTATATGAGGTGGTACAGTCCAGCTGCCCTCAAAAAGGCTCAAATGTTTTCCTGTTTTACCTTAGTAAAAAGGTCATTCATACTGTCTGCAGTGTAGAACTGATGGCGCAGGGCCAAAAAATATATGCAACTTAGTCAAATGTGTTTGAGTGTCAGTGGGGACTGACACCCAATACATTCAGGGGGAGGTTCCCCCTTGAGCAGAAAAGCATGTGTAAGCCACGAGTGGCCAATACGGCAGCGGCTAAGGACCACAATGTCCCACGGACCTCCCGCAAGAGTCTGTGGTAGCTTTCCCACAGATGGTTCAATTTCTTTAAGTTTATTAATGTTTTCAGTGAAAATCGAGCTCTGATCGGGCAAACGTACACCAAATTTTTCCCATCGGCAGACTGCTGCAGCAGCTACCTGGCTTTGGTCTTTCGAACCATCAGTGTATATGGAGAGGTGGTCTGCAAACTGGCCTTGAATCTCTGCATGCAGTCCTTGTTACTCGGGTGGATGTGTCCCAGACTTCCTCAGTTCCGTGAGTCGGGGGAAAACCGATGGCTTTCTCAACGACCACGGGGGATGTTCTGGGACTTTGGCATCCTCCAACACCTCCAAATCCACTCCCAAGGCCTCCAAATGAAGCTTCATTTGGAGGCCTTGGGAGTGGTATGTGAGTAGGGTAATACTACTAGGCGATGACAGGGTATTGCAGGTAGGAGATGGATGAACTGTTTAACAAGTGAATAAAGATTACATTGCTGACATGTTCCATTTTACCATGGACGAGTTCATGAAGCTGCCATCTGATGAGTTGTCGGACTGGCGTCGTGAATACAGAGAGAGATAGAAAGAGAGAGAGAGGAGTGAGAGATGGAGAGAAGGGGTGGGAGCGGGAGAGGGAAAGAGGGGGGAGAGAGAGAGGTAGGGAGAGAGGGAGAGAGGGAGGGAGAGATAGAGGGAGAGAGAGAGTATGATAGAGGGGAAAGAGTAGGAGAAAGGGGGAGAGAGGGGGAAAGAGGGAAAGGGGAGAGAGAGAGGGAGAGAGGAAAAGTAGGAGAGGGGGGAAGAGGGAGAGAGGGGGAGAGAGGGAGATGAGGGAGAGAGAGGGAGAGGGAGGGAGAGACAGTGAGAGACTGAGAGGTCTCATTGGAATGAATACACACTCCGGCATAGGTTTAGCATTGTCAGGGAATCGCTGAAAATTCCCGGAAGTCGGGTTTCATACATATTGGTATATATGCTGATAGTGCTGCGGCATTTAAAGCATGTATTAGTATTATACGGTGACAGTGCTGCGTCGTTTCAAGCATTTATTAGCAGTATACGCTGATAGTGCTGCGGCGTCTGCACCACATATTATTAGTATATGCTGATGGTGCTGCGGCTTTGGAACAACGCATTATACTTATAGCTACAGGAAAAATCCCGGAAATCCGCGAAACATTGGAGATCTTTCATCCCTGAGTGATGTAAGGAAGCCCAGTTGCTGCAATTCCAGCTCCTTAATCAATGGATATATAGTATATATAACATATCTAGTAATAGTAGTTACTCCAAAGTGGGCCTATACGGTGTCCGCAGTGCGAAATTTGACATATTTTAACCCTTTTTAAAACACTTGAATCTCCACTAATTCTGCTTCGTTTGAAATAAAAATTATAAGAAACTAAACCTTGTTCTTTTGTCTTTTAGGGTATCTGATTTTTAGTTAGCATTATGAAATAAATTAGAGTCAATGGAAACTTGTTTGGGGGTACCATCGGCAGCTCTGTGCATGCTCGCCGAGTTTGTTTTCATCCAGTCTGAGCTACTCCCTTCTCTAAAATTGATACCTTGGTGAGCACAGTGACCTGACCTAAAAATAACCACCAATGAAAGACAGAGAAGAAACTAGGCTTCATTAGCATATCAAGCATGGCTGTTTTTAAGTGGGAAATTTGATTGAACTGAAGGAGTGAAAACATTAATTCATCAATCCTCCTTGAAAATTGATCAGGATCGTGCTGAAAATTATATCATCAGAAAGCTCAAGTCTTCCTCTACCTAACCAGAACAATATTTTGTTGAGATTTATATCATGCTCATCAAGGTTGGTCTGAGAAGTGACTGCTGCAAGAATGTGGCTATTGTCAGCTCGCGATGCCTAAAAGTGAATTTTGTCTTTCTTTCTCTGATCAGTTAGAAAATTATATCCTCATGTAGAGCTATTAGTTCTGGTTATTTTGGTAAAAAGGTTGCAGTGATAGGACGATTAGAACGGGAGTTATGCTATTTTTCTTAATTTCACTGAATTTATTATTGGTGGTTGCTGGAAATTAAGGAATTTAGCAAGTTTCACATGAAATTTCAGAAAGAATACTAACAGTGATAGTCTGTAAAAAACACATGCAAAATAGCTTCCAGGTGGGACCCTAAAAACCAAGATTTGGCTAATTTGGAAATGTGCACAAATCTGGGTAAAAAAATCAATCTTTAAACACTCATAACTTTGCAGCTATTCAACAGATCTAAATGATTCTTATATCATTAAGATCCGATTTAAAAGATCTGTACAGATATATAACTTTTACTACTGACCTGTTGAAATCACTTTGGAGTACCTAGTAATAGTATATTATGTATAGTATATAAAATATACTATATATAATAAATAAGTTCATTGGTTAGTTGGAGTTTTACGTCCTGGCAACATCTAAGGTCATATCAGGACAGGCACCGACTTGTGCACTCTGACAACTTTATAGTGCTGCCCCACTAGGAGACCAGGCCACCAGCACCATGACATGATATCCCACTCAGCCACATTATCCTGACACTGAGTCAACCAGTCCTTGCCCAAATCTAATAATGCAGAGTGCCTGGCTAGGAAGTGACAAGTATCAATTTTTAAGTCATTGGTTTGACTCGACCAGGGTTTGAATCTGTGGGTTCAAACCCCACAATCTACCAAAACGGGAGAGGGAGGCTCAGCTCAACTCATTCGACCATCCCGTCTGGTCAGGCTAGGGCAAGGAGCAGTGGAACAAAGAAGACCAATGGTCCGCGATTGAAATTCCTCCAGCTTAATTTGTGTATGAAAGGGCACTATAGTAAATTAGCGGTGAACTGAAAATGTTTCATGTAATATATTATTATATAATATACATAAGTTAACCAGGCGAGATGGCCGAATGAGTTAGAGCATCCGTCTTGCATGTTGGTAGATCATGGGATCGAACCCTGGTCGATTAAAAACCAATAACTTAAAAATTGATAATTGCCGTTTCCTAGCCTGGCACTCTGCATTCATAGGATAGGGCAAGGAGCCGTGGAATGAGGAAGACCAATCGTCCGCAATTGAAATTTCCCCTGCTTAATCAACTAATGTACACAACAACAACAAATCTATAACTTCATATAATACATATATATTAATAAAGTATATACTGTATAATTGAATTATGGGAATATAAACAAAGGCCTCTCTCTATTCCTCTCAGTTTGACCAGTACATCCCGGCCATTACTCTTACCGATCATTGGGTTCTAGTTCCCCTAACTACCACGATGGCGCCACCGGCGAGCGGTTACAGACCCGCCATTACCGCCAGTGCAAGTTGCATGTGTATATATGTCTTAATATATCACGGCGTCTCCAAATATAAACCCCAGTCACACCTACCCGGACGAGCCCCGGATTTTGAGCCAGACCACCCCAGGACCAGTCTCCCGGACAGCCCCGAATAAAATCGCTATTTTCGTCGGGTTTTTTTGCCCCGCGGTCACACAAACCCGCCCGGTGCAATCCGGGGGTGGTCCGGGATTGTCCGGTGTTGTTTCACTACTACTGCTACTACTACTACTACTACCATGCCGGATCGAGCCCGGATGCCCTGGACCACCCCGGATGTTTTAAACATTTAATAACATCCGAGGCGGACCCCGGACCAGCCACGGATCACCACGGACGAGCCACGGATCACCCCGGACCATCCCGGATGACGGTCCGGGGCTCGCCCGGCCTATGATCCAGGTAGGTGTGACTAGGGCTGAACCTAGAACCTAGAAGCAGTGATTGTGTGCACACATGTCGACTTGTCGGTGATTGATCAACCAATTAGGTGGGTTATGTAGCTTTATTTGTGTTTGTTTTGCTTGTTTGTTTGTGTTTTATCCTAGCGACATATAACTTATATTATAAGGTGTATATCAGGACGGATAATAATAAATAATAATAAAACATTTATATAGCGCCAGATCCAGAAAGCCGTTCTCAGGCGCTTTACATAACACCAACTTCTATGACAGTTCGCACTCATGGTGACTTTATAGTGCTGCCTCCATTGGGAGACCACGATGCCAGCGCGGTGACAGGATACCCCATTCAGTCACATTATCCTGATAATGAGTAATCCAGCCCTTGCCCTATCCTATTAATGC
This sequence comes from Branchipolynoe longqiensis, assembly GCA_030323885.1. Lineage (NCBI taxonomy): Eukaryota > Metazoa > Annelida > Polychaeta > Phyllodocida > Polynoidae > Branchipolynoe > Branchipolynoe longqiensis. The sequence goes on along the minus strand of CM059190.1, from coordinate 103,838,670 downwards.
CAAGTGCCAGGTTAAGTCGTGGTACATATAAATTTGCTAAGTCTTGTTTTGTTTTTTCTCGGTTCAGGTGGAACCAATGACTTAACAAAATTGATACTTGTCGCTACCAAACCTGGCGCTAGGTATTACTGGGATAGGGCAAGGATTGGTTAGCTCAGTGTCAGGATAATGTGACTCAGTCGGAAATGGTGTCAGTGGTCTGGTCTCCCAGTGGGGCAGAACTATAAAGTCGCCATGAGTGTGCACTGTCCCAAGTCCGTACCTGTCCTGATATGACCAGAGAACTTGTATATAGATGAGAGGGACAACTCCCATACTAGACCGTGTAACAGCTGCTGACTGTGGCGCTCCAAGTGGTGGTTGTTGAACAGTTTACGCATAAGGGCAAACTCAAGGCATTGTCAATGGTCGTGTGCAATCTTGCTACAGAAAAAGTGAAATATCTCTAAAACTACACGACCTAGAAGCAAATGGCATGGTACACATATAGAAAACATGTTTACCAAAAGGATTATATTAAATGTATAAGGTTACAGTTCTGGATTTCTATTAATTTTGAATAAAACTGACATTTTGCACTGCATGTACGGCAAACTCAATGCATTGTCAATGGTCGTGTGCAATCTTCCTACAGAAAAAGTGAAATATCTCTAAAACTACACCAAATAGAAACAAGCCGCTTAGTACACATATAGAAAACATGTTTACCAACAAGATTATATTGAATTTATAAGGTTAGGGTTCTGGATTTCTATTAATCTTTTAAGAAAATTAATGGTTTGCACTGCGCGTACCGGCAAACTCAAGGCTTGTTCAACAATAACCGCCAGGATCGCCACTGCAGCCTGTGTTACATATTTTCGCGGGAGTTGTCCCTCTCATCTATATACACGCTCTCTGATATGACCTTATTTGTTGCAAGGACAAAACTCCATTCAACAACAACAAGGTATCCTGATATGACCAGGACATAAAACCACAACAAACAAACATTAAAAAAATGTTCACACAGGCAGGGTTCCGCTAATCAGAGGGTCACTAAAGACAGGTGTTACTGTACTCCATCGCCCCTAGTGTCACATGTGAGTACAGTGAGACCTCAGAAAGCAGATCTCCTGGAAGTGGGCCAGGAATGCACATAAAATGAGACAATCCCACTTTATTTCAGAGGCACGACAAAATCAAATCCATGAAATAATAAACAGTGATGAATGTTTCACAATATCTGCATATGTAATCATAGTACATATTAATTTGAAACAAACCATCACAAATAATTACTTTGTGTCTACGGGAAATAAATAGACGTGCATCCATGTGTCTGCACTCACGCAGTGCGATCACCAAGTTGATTTTGTATTTGGCCTTAGTGTTCCTCACTTCTAGTTCTAGCACAATTTTACATTCATATGTCTGGTAGGTAGGCAAGGCTTGTAGGTAGTGTCACATGTGAGTACAGTGAGACCTCAGAAAGCAGATCTCCTGGAAGTGGGCCAGGAACCTCGCCTGCAACGGTCGCTTAAGGGTGATATAAACAGCTAAAGGGTAAATAATGCTTTCATAACAGCTTTCTCAGATATAATACAAAAAACTAACAAAATTAACGATGAAATAAATCCATATTGTCCATAATTAGTCAGTACTTAGGTGGATCAGGAGACGGGATTTTTGGACTCGAACCAGTTTGGGGTGTTAGAAGCGTGCGAAGGATTTAACCGCTCAATTTTAGATTTGTTTTGTTTGTTGGCATTTTATGTCCTAGCAACATCTATGGTCATATTATGACAGGCAACGACTTGTGAGAAGTGTGCATTTATGGTAGGTTTATAGTGTTGCCCCATTAAATATCCCACTCAATCACATTATCCTCATACGGAGCTAACCAGTCCTTGCCCATTCCTATGATTGACGAACACCAGGCTATGTAGCGACAAGTATAAAATTTGTAATTCATTGACTTGACGCGGTTTGGGTTTTGAACATAGCCGGAAAGCGTATCCAACCTGGTTGCAACATACCCAGCAGGCTCACATTGAATGACAATTCTTTACATGATACGAACTAGTTGCGTCGACTAAATTGATTTAGTGCTGCATTCACACACGCGTCTTAAGCCAGACTAGTTAAGTTAATTCGATTTAATTAAGCCGGTTTAACATGTATGTGTGAATGGGGCTAAAGAGGGACCAGTGTACACACATGATGACCCGACTGGATTCCGCATCGCGATATAGTATTTGTGGATTTCGGCCGTCATGAACACCAGAGAACACCATAAACTCTTCCCTGTCATTTCACCTCTGATGCCTCCCTTAAACAAACCCTTAAACAAACTCATAAGGAAGAAAGAGAAGACAAGTCACACAAGATTAACACTAACAGTGAAGAAGTTGTGCTTTATTGGCATCAACTCCTGTTAACCTACTAGTGACCTATCACCCTCACCCCTTACCTTCTGTCCACACAGAATCTCATTACCTCTTTTGCCTGTCTATGAATCAGTGCCTGCAGCCCATTGAACCAGAGTCCATTGGTTGTTGCACCCAACTCAATTTGTATATATGAATTTTGATAGCATCAGACAGAGTGTCCGGGGTCCTGCTCTAGAGTAGGTGTGTCTCGCTCAAGAGCTAGGAGTAGAGTGCTCACTCTCCAGTGTGCCTGAAGCAATGTTTTTTGCATAATTAATCAAAATGAAGCTAGTGTGGTCAGAGGGCCAAGGGAGTGCAGGTGACTGGGCAGCCCCCAGCCAGCCAATAGACTACATCACGGTTCCAGCGGCGCGGTGCATTGTGGGATGGGTCAGAGCAAAACAACCCACCCCAAAAGCACATGGTGCATGCTAATACACTGGGTGCAGCTAGGAAATGTGCCAGTTTCAGCTCATCTCAGCTCTTGTTTGAAACATAGAATACTAACTAAAAAAATATATATAATAAATTAAGATATTAATCTTTTATCCAGCATTGCATTTACATCAATATAATCAGCACATCTTATGCCATGTGCATTTAGATTTAGAAAGATCTAGGCACTCAGACTAGTGTTAGAGCCATAGCCAGTGTACTCAATGCATTGTCAATGGCAGTGAGTAATCTCCATACAGAAAAAGTAAAATATTGATAAAACCACACCACCTAGGCACAAACCGCTTGGAACACATATAGAAAACATGTTTAACAAAAAGATTATATTAAATTGATAAGGTCAGGGTTTGGGATTTCTATTAATTTTGAATTAAACTGACGTTTTTCAATGCGCATATCGGCAAACTCAATGGCCGTACGGCTTTGCTTTGCTCCCAAGGCCGTTTTCAGCGCATGCGCAGTCGGAACCGTGATGTAGTCTATCAGGCACCCCCCACAGCCTGGGTGGGTGACACCCCCCCCCCCCCCAGTAGTGGTGGTTGTCACTCAACCCAGCTGCAGGTGGGGTTTTATGTGTATATATGCAGATTAGGCTGGTGTGCCTGCCCACCAGTCTTGTAGGGACAGGTAGCTGCAGACAGTTACAGATAGATCCATATTAAAATGTCCTTTTCTCCAGTTGCACTCTTTATGGATGTATAGAGAAACATTTCAACAGTCATGTACTGTCTCTTATATAGGAACATCTCTTCATTAATCTCAGGCATCATGTATGAACATAGCTTATATCACGTCATAATGGGAGTGGGGTATTATTGCTCTTAGATTACATAACCTTGTCCCCACTCCGTCGCCTAAGAATAATAATGCTCTCTGCCAATATATAATTCCGAACTGAAAATCCGTATATTTTTACAGCGAGGTGGGGTTTCACAAATGAAGCTAGTTAGCGGTGTAATTAGTGGCTAGAGCTGGGTAATTGGTGCTAAGTCATACAGGCCAGGTAAGAAAGTAATTAGTGCAGGGTACAGGTAATTAATGCACACCCCATTCACGACTAATTATGTCCAACAAAATCTGGCACCAGAGAATGGAACGTGAACAGTCCAGAGATGCACACTGAAGGTACGTCAAGTAAAGATTGTTTTATTCAATGCCGCCTCTAGATCACATTGATTTTTGTATAATCGGCTATTGGATGTCAAACATGTGGTCATTCTGACATATTTCTTTGGAAGAAACCCACTGCCACCACATAGGCTACTCTTTCTGATAAGCAGCAATGGGTCTTTTAAGTTTTATATGCACTTTCTCACAGACAGGACAGCACATACCGCAGCCTTTCATGAACCAGTTGTCGACCACTGGTTCTGAAGGGATGTCATATCAGGAGTGAGTGAGTGTGAGTGGGTTGGCGAGTGAGTCTTTGTGAGTGAGATTGAGTGTGACTGTGAGTGAGTGAGTGAGTGTGTGTGTGTGTGTGAGTGAGTGAATGAGTGAGTGAATAAGTGAGTGAGTGTGTGAGTGGTTGTTGGGAGTTTTACGTCCTGGCAACATCTAATGTCATATCAGGACAGGTACCGACTTGTGACAGTGTGTAAAATATTCCGATAAAACACATCGGTGAGGAATGTGAACTGGTCTATAAGAGATTACAGATAGTCTATAAAGGTAAATACTGTATAGGGCCAGGTGCATGAATGTAGTCATGTAGTGCTGATGATCCTTTACTTGTATTAAATAGTTATTGTGTATTATATAGATAGTGTGAGAGGGCACTACTGTTAGTGTGGAAGGAGCTCAAGACCTTTACTCACAACGCCCTCCCCCCCCAACTGTTAGTCACGGATCACCACACACACAGACACAACAGGGCAGGTGAGGCCAAAGCAGCCACAAGGTATGGTGGTGGTGGTAGATCAAAGTTGCCATAGTGACACAGGAATGCTTACTGTTGATTGGTGGACCTAGAAATGCTTGATGTTGATTGGAGAGCATGGTCAGGTGGTATGCCATATCAAGTCCAGAAACCACTATATAATAATAAACCTGAGGGTGCAAGCTCTCACTTACTTTACTTTCACTCTATACTCTGCCTTTCTTATACTTGCCTGTATTGATTTCCTATTAGCCTGCCTACACAACTACAGGTGCCAGACGACGACTTTACAAGTGCACACACATGGCGACTTTATAGTCCTGCCCCAGTGGGATGTAAATAGACATAGTGGTGCTGGCAGGTCTGGGTGTGATTGCACTCAGGGCCTAGCCCTTCTGCTGGGTAGGGGACACCACACTCAAAAGGTCAAAGTTGGTGGTGGCCATGGGGCCATACAGCTACTGGTGGTGGGCAGACCACTGGTATCCATAGAGACCATGAATGCTCGATTCCCATTGGTGGAAGGAGGTGGTTTGATACTCTACAATGAACCCATGTAACTATATAAGCAATAAACCAGAGGGCTGGATTCTCTCTTCTTCGATTAAACTTTATTCTCTTCCCTTCTCTTTGTCTGTATTGTTTTCCTCATAGTCTATGTACACAGCCACAGATCCGAGCATTAGATTCTACAACATGTTATAAAACGCATACTGGCCTGCAAACATATTAATAATTAACCCCGTTGATCATATAGCAACACAAAGGCATATATGTAGGCTAATAGCAGACAAGCAATGCAGGTGGACTCCATTCCAAATAATATTCACATAACGAGTTATACAACACATAAAAAGACAACAATAACAACAAATAGATTTGTTTGTTTGTTGTTGTTTTACATCCTAGCAACATCTAAGGTCATATCAGGACAGGTACCGACTTGTGACAGTGCGCACTCATGGTGACTTTATAATGCTGCCCCACTGGGAAATCAGGCCGCCGGCACCATGACCTGATGTCCCACTCAGTCACATTATCCTGACACTGAGCTAACCAGTCCTTGCCCTATCCTACTAATGCCGAGCGCCAGGCTAGGAAGTGACAAGTACCAATTTTAAAGTCATTGGTTTGACTCGACCGGGAACCGAACTCCCGACCTTCCACATGCGAGGCCCACGCTCTACTGATTAGGCCACCGCGCCCGGTAACAACAAATAGAACAATAAATAAATATCAAAACAACCGATTAGCTTTGCACGTAAAACAACAACAAACAAACTGATCTAACCACCGCATCCAGCAGGGTTACAAACAAGATTGGGCCAAATACCTATATAATTACAAATCTATACGTAGTTTGTTTCTTGGAGTTTTACGTCCTTGCAACATCTAAGGTCATATCAGGATGGGTATACCTAGAGTATATATAATAAATTACCGTATATGTCCCAATAGAAGCACACTACCCAATAGAAGCAAGCACACCCCCATTTCAAGATTGAAAGCATGCACAAATTTACAATCATATTCAGACTGAATGCACATAAAATAAGACAATCCCACTTTATTTCAGACAAAAACAAATCCATGAAATAATAAACAGTGATGAATGTTTCACAATATCTGCATATGTAATCATAGTACATGCTAATTTGAAACAAACCATCACATATAATTACTTCGCGTCCATGGGAAATAAATAGACGCGAATCCATATGTCTGCACTCACGCAGTGCGATCACCAAATTGATTTTTTATTTGGCCTTAGTGTTCCTCACTTCTAGTTCTAGCACAATTTTACATTCATGTCTGGTAGGTAGGCAAGGCCGGTTCTCTTTGCCAGATTTAAATAAGCTCAGCCCATACCTGTTTCATAGTTGTCTATTCATAGAAGATATACATATATATATAGCCTGGATATCCGCTGTATATCCTCGTGTAAGGGGCGGAACACGGTGCTCCCCTCTTGCGGTACGCAAGACAGTCTAAATGCAGTTGGTTCATTATATATATATATATGTGTGATGTATAACGCATTATGCGAGTATAAACGCGCAGAAGGGAATTAACCCCTCTTGATTATTATTATGTGCTAATTATTGTTAATATTACACTATATACTGTATTGCCTCCTCCATCTCGCGACTGGTGGCGCCAACCCCGGCTGCGTCGGTACCTGCCTACCCGGAATACATCACTCGCATCTGGGATTTTTTCCTTTTTATTGTTAGGCTGATATTCCTAGCCAGAGAATATATAACTCATACCACTACTTTTCTCGTTCTTGTTCCTTTGTACTGTAGCCGGCCTTTATATATATATATACTTTTCTCGTTCTTGTTCCTTTGTAACTGTAGCCGGACTTATAATATATATATATATATATATAAAGGCCGGCTACAGTACAAAGGAACAAGAACGAGAAAAGTAGTGGTATGAGTTATAGTTCTCTGGCTAGGAATATCAGCCTAACAATAAAAAGGAAAAAATCCCAGATGCGAGTGATGTATTCCGGGTAGGCAGGTACCGACGCAGCCGGGGTCGACCTTACTAGATAGATACTGGGTTGTTTGTAACCTTATGACCGTTACCGGTTGCAGAACTGCAACATTATAGAGGCTCTGATAAATCGGCCCAATCTTTGGTTGAAAAATAATCTTCTGGTGGGGCGGTTGTAGAAGTTGGGGGATGTCTTTACAACGATTAAACGATGAGTCATTGGGGCGGTCCAGAATCTCCGGTCCGGTGGTAGCACAGCACTTGTATCCAGCAGACAGCGCTATAAAATGTTCTATCTGACAAAATGGCGCTTTCGAGATAATGACTGCATGATAGCAAAGCAGTTAGAACAATATTATGTTTAATATATCTCAGTGAAAAATGTCAGTTGAGAAACAGTTGTGTAACTGCATGATAGACTTGTGTAGATAGAACATTTTTACATCTATAACACCAATTCTTTCACTTTGTCAGATAGAATCTTTTTATAGTAAGATCACGAGATATATACTTCCGAGCGAGTTGAGTGTCAAGCCCCGCGCAGGAGGTGAGCGGTGCATGCCGGTGTGGCGGTGTCAGTGTGTTCCCGTGCTCAGACTTGTACCTCGCTTCTGCGCATGCGTCAGAATCTAATAAGCATGGCCGTAATCGATTAACACTACCCGGGCGACTCGGGTCATCCCAGTCGTCAGAATTTCAAATAGAACACGGCGAGTGGAGTCGACAAATACACGTGCCGTGTGCAAAAAAAGAATAACTTAGATTAATTAAATGGAAATATAGGTAAACTAGGCCATCATAAAATACTTTAAATCCTATTTTGCTGTATTTTTTATCGGTTATAAAAAAAAAAAAAATTGTCCACCCGAGCGCGGAGAAGAGTATTCGATTATTCAACCCGAGTTTGTAGGATGTGCGCATGCGCCAATAAGTGTCTCGGGTGATCCGAGTTGATGCGAAATCCACGCATGCGCAGAAGCAACGGGACATGTCTGAGCACGGGAACACGCTGAAACCGCCACACCGGGACCCCCCACCCGCATGGCTGCTGCTAAAAATAGCCACCATACTACAAAAAAGGTTTGGTGTCTTGTAGTCTGATGCAGACTGCTGGTCTGTCGGTGCATGCTTAGATTAAGTTAGAGCTAAAAGACCAGTATGCAACCCGCTCTTTTTGAGCTTCCTGATTCATTTATAAGTTAATTAATTTGGATTAAGCGGTGAGTCATTTAAAAAAAGAGGCACACACAGATCAGGCACACACAGATCAGTAGAGCCTTCTCCCCTGTGCTTTGTGTTCATGGAACAATGTGACCAACACTCGTAACACAAGTCAATGTGATGACGTCACACACCCTCAGCTCGAGTATTCGTCACTTACATTGTCAGCCCTCATCCGTACCCTCATCCAACCATCATCATTACCAACCCAACCCTCACCGTTACTATCATACCCCTCACCGTTACCAACCCAACCCTCACCATTACCAACCCAACCCTCACCGTTACTATCATACCCCTCACCGTTACCAACCCAACCCTCACCGTTACTATCAAACCCCTCACCGTTACCAACCAAACCCTCACCGTTACCAACCCAACCCTCACCGTTACTATCGTACCCCTCACCGTTACCAACCCAACCTTCACCGTTACTATCAAACCCCTCACCGTTACCAACCAAACCCCCACTGTTACCAACCCAACCCTCACCGTTACTATCATACCCCTCACCGTTACCAACCCAACCCTCACCATTACTATCGTACCCCTCACCATTACCAACCCAACCCTCACCGTTACTATCGTACCCCTCACCGTTACCAACCCAACCCTCACCATTACGTTACAACCTTTTTTTAACCCTCACCATTACTATCGTACCCCTCACCGTTACCAACCCAACCCTCACCGTTACTATCGTACCCCTCACCGTTACCAACCCAACCCTCACCGTTACCGGGTATCAAAGCAACCCTCACCATTACCAAAGCAACCCTCACCATTACCAACCCAACCCTCGCCATCCCAACCCTCACTGTTACCAACCCAACCCTCACCATCCCAACCCTCACCCTTACCATCCCCAACCCTCACCATTAACAACCCAACTCTCGCCCCTACCATCGCCACCCTCGTCCCTACCACCCCTACCCTCGTCATAACACCTTTAACCCTCACCATTACTAACCCAACCGTCAGCATTACAACTCCAACCCTCACTATGACCACCCCAACCCTCGCCCCTACTCCCACAACCCTCATCCTTACAACTGCAGTCCCCCCCCCCCCTCGCGCCCCACCTAACTTTGCTCACCCCTACACTATGCTGCAGTGGTGCCTCCTGGCGGTAAACCTGCCGACTAGGCAGCTTCCCAGACTGCACCTCGGCACGCCGCCAACATGGCCGCCTCGTAGCAGCCCGGCACACAGTATGAGGGGCTGGTGCCAAAAAAACATGGCGGCTGGGATCAATAGTGTGTGTTCACATATGGCTGAATGGCACCTCTCCACGCAGGTGTGAGCGCCAGGGCAGGCCTGGGGGGCCGGGCCGCCTGCTGCAGGAATGGTACCGGAATGGTACTGGGGTGGTACCGGAATGGTACTGGGGTGGCACCGGAATGGTACCTGGGTGAAACTATAATGGTACTGCAGTGGCGCCGGAATGGTTCTTGGGTATTGGAATGGTACCGAGGTGGCAGCGGAATGGTACTTGTGTGGCAGCGGAATGGTAGAGAGGTGACATCCCCATGGTACGAACTGGGGTGGCACTGGAATAGTACCGGGCTGGCACTGAAATGGGTGGCAACGGAATAGTACCATGGTGCACTGGAATAGTACTAGGGTGGCATCGGCATGGTACAGGGGTGAAACTGATATGGTGTCATGGTGTCGCCGGAATGGTAATGGGCTTTCACCAGAATGGTACCTGGGTGGCAATGGAATGGTACCAGGGTAACACAGCTGCCACCAGAATGGTACAAGGGTGAAATTAGATCAAGGATTCACCCGGTACTCGCAGTCGCAGTACACGGGTGAATACCAACCCTATATAAAAACGGTAGAAAAAGCGGGTTAATGAAATGAGAGCCTAATTTCACAATCTAAGAAGCAAAATTTATTCTTTGTAGATGTCTTCATATTTACCCGCTACCTTTGAGTTGAAAAATATAATAAAATAGCTAGCTTAATATGACTTAAAATTGAAATCGACGGCGTTCTAGCGCTGCCATCTTGTCTTTTTGCATTCTCTCCCATTTCACCAACTCTGTGCCTATATCTGTATGGGTAGCCATTTGATCCTGGAGCCACAGTTTCTAGTTCATGTTTCATACTAAACCTATTTTGGCCCGTATTTACACTACGTTGTCCTTCACCCGTGTACTTCAAGTACCAGGTGAATCTTTTATCTAGGGTGAAATATGAATGGTACTGGATGACACCGGAATGGTACTAGCATGACACTGGAATGATAGCGGTTTGAGAGTTGAATGGTACTGGGGTGACAGCTGAATGGTACTGAGGTAACATTGGAATGGTACCAGGTGGCACTGGAATGGTACTTGTGGTATTGGAATGGTACTGTGGTGGCACCAGAATGGTACCGGGATGGCATCAGAATGGTACTGGGGTGGCATCAGAATGATACTGGGGGGGCACTAGAGTGGTACCGGGGTAACACCGGAATGGTACCGGGGTGGCATCAGAATGATACGGGGTGGCACTAGAGTGGTACCGGGGTAACACCGGAATGGTACCGGGGTGGCATCAGAATGATACTGGGGGGCACTAGAGTGGTACCGGGGTAACACCGGAATGGTACCGGGGTGGCACCAGGATGGCATCCGGTTACACTTGAATGGTACTAGGGTTGCACGGTAATATAACATATACAACATTATATAGTTGATATATTTAAAAAAATGCTATTCGCTGCAAGTTATTTAGGGTCCAATCAAGGCCAGGGCCAGAGCGGGCAAGCTGAAACTATTAGCATATATCGTTACCAGTGCAATGCCACCATTAAAAAGTGTAGACTTTTAATATTTTAGCAAAATATAGCAAATTATCATAAAAACATACATATTAAAATCAGCTGATCAGAATTTTAGATTTTTAGTAAAGGGCCATCACAGAAACCAACAAACAGCAGGTGCTCGAGAAGAAATCCAAGATGGGACATACGTATATCCAGGGTCCATACGCATGTGAAGATATGGAATTCAAGGCTTTTTCAAGGCTATTTCAAGGCTGTTTTTGGTAGGAATTCAAGACTATTTTCATTTGGATTTAGTCTGATATCGGGATTCCAAATGGTGATTTTGGCCTAATTTAAATCACAGGGATTTTAATGGAATTCAAGGCTTTTCAAGACTAATTACCCAAAATATGTTAAATTCAAGTTTTTTCAAAGCCTTGAAATGGGCCAAATCGCTGTTTGTTTGTTGTCGTTTTACGTCCGAGCAACATCTAAGGTCATATCAGGACAGTGGGGCAAATGAAGTTCAAGACTTTCCAGGCCCTGTGCGGACCCTGCACATCTAAACCCTGAAATTCTGTAATGTGATTCAACTCGGAATCGAACCTACCACCTCCAACACATAAACGCTTTACCCACTCAACCATCAAATTCCCTACACACACACACTTGGTTCTTTCTTTAAAAGGTAGTGCCTATTTACTTGGCACTATACAATTACACAATTATTGCCAAATTACCTGGTCATGCTCTGGTGACCTTGCTCCAACCCCCACCCCCACAGCCCACACGCCCCATGGCCCACTAACACAGCTGCTGGCAGTGATTTTATGCACGTTTACAACAGGTTTGTTTGGTTATTGAAGTTGTTTGTTGTTTTACATCCTAGCAACATCTAAGGTCATATCAGGACGGGTACCGACTTGTGACAGTGCGCACTCATGGCAATTTTATAGTGCTGCCCCACTGGGAAATCAGGCCGCCAGCACCATGACCCGATATCCCACTCAGTCACATTATCCTGACACCGAGCTAACCAACCCTTTCCCTATCCTAATAATGCCGAGCACCAGGCTAGGAAGCGACAAGTATCAATTTTTAAGTCATTGGTTTGACTCGACCCGGAACCGAACTCGCGAACTCCCGATCTTCCGCACGCAAGGCCTGTGCTCTACCGATTCGGCCACCGTGCCCGGTGTTGAAGTTTTACATCCTGGCGACATCTAAGGTCATGTCAGGATGGGTACCGACTTGTGACAGTGCATACTCATGGCGACTTTATAGTGCTGCCCCACTGGGAAATCATGACCCGATATCCCACTCGGTTACATTATCCTGACATTGAACCCACCAGTCCTTGCCCTATCCTAATAATGGTGTGACTCGAGCAGGAACCGAATTCCCGAACTTTCCCATGCTAGGCCTGCGCTCTGTTGTGTTTATCATATATGACCTTAGATGTTGCTAGGACGTAAAACAACAACAAACAAACAAATATCATATCAGGCACCCCATTGGCTGGCTTCCGTACTGAATGTCACCTGAACGCCAGGCACACCCCACCAGTCACTGGTAACCAGCGGAATGCAAACTGGCCACTCATTGGGCACATGCCAACAACCAGCGCAATAGACCTTTTTTTACTCACAATGAATGCTGCACAGTGAGCTGCGATCCACATCTTTAGTTTGTTTGAGTTTTACATCCTGGCAACATATAAGGTCAGAACAGGTACTAACCTGTGATAGTGTGCACTCATGACTCATGGCGACTTTTACAGTTCTGCCCCACTGGGAAACCAGACTGACAGCACCATGCCCCAATTTGCCACTCAGTAACATTATCCTGATACTGGGCCAACCAGTCCTTGCATTATCGTAATAATGCAGAGCGCGAGGCTAGAAAGTGACAAGTATCAATTTTAAAGTCATTGGTTAGACTTGACCGGGAACCAGACTCACGATCTTTCTGCATGTGAGGCCAGGGCCTATATGTATGTGTCCGGTTTAGCGGTCGTAACCCTGCGTTGTGCGGATTTCCCGGGTTAGCGGCGAAAAGTGTGTATGTATGTGTCCGATTTAAACTAACTCGGCGAGCGTAAAGTCGCCTGCACTAACCCCATGCGAAAGGAGGGTTAAAGGTGGGGTTAGGCACCGACTCGGCGCAAATCTATTCAATGCGACCATATTTAACAGAATTAGATACGCAATAAGTGAAATTTTAACAATTTAACCCTAAATTCGAAGCGTTATTAAGGCTACCGCCGCATTGGAGGCGATATTAATAGTGTCGAATCGACAAAGGTAAAGTAAACAAATCACCGCCGCCGCAGCGACGTCGATATCCATACTCGCCGCCGCCGTCGCTGCCGCCGCCGAATTGGCGGCAATATATTATGCCCAAATCTATTGAATGCGATCATATTTAACAGAATTACATACACAATAAGTGAAATTTTTATCAATTTAACCCTAAATTCGAAGCGTTATTAAGGCTACCGCCGCATTGGCGGCTATATTAATAGTGTCGAATCGACGAATATAAAGTAAACAAATCGCCGCCGCCGTGGCCCCCTAAGTTGCTAAATAACTAATAAGTTAGCTAACTCGGGCGCGCTTTGGTCACATACATCCCCCGTGACACATTTGGAACTCTGCGGTTAGCTAACCCGGCACCCTCCTTTAACCCTGGTCCGGTTCAAAATTGGCTCATACATATGGGCCCAGGGGCCATATGCATGGAGCAGTGTTAGGGGGCAAAACGCGTTTAGCGGGGGATTTCTGGTTTAGCGCAGACACGTTGGTATGCATGGATAACACCACTCGTGCTAACACTGCTCCATGCATATGGCCCCTGGGGTCTACCGTTTAGGCCACCACGCCAGGTCGCGTTTACAACAGGCAACATGGCGGCGGTCATAATGAGCCAGAATCATATCATCCACCCCATTGGCTGGCTTCCTTATGACTATTCACCTGAATGCCAGGCACACCCCACCATTCGCTGGCAACCAGCGGAATGCAAACTGGCCACTCATTGGGCACATGCCAACAACAAGCGAACTAGACCCTTTTTACCCACAATGCATGACACACCGTGAGCTGCGATCTACATGGGAAATTAGGCCACCAGAACCGTGACCCAATTTCCCACTCAGTCACATCAGATCATGGTGCTGGCGGCCTGGTCTCCCAGTGGGGCAGCACTATAAAGTCACCATGAGTGTGCACTGTCCCAAGTCGGTACCCGTCCTGATATGACCTTAGATTTTGCCAGGGCATAAAACTACAAACCAACTATTGCCAAGTCTTTTCTTACGGAAGGTAGAAACAACATGCGTTAAATTTGCTCAATCCTTCGCTTGGCCCAGTAATCGACTGAATCGAACCCAAAAGATCCCATACGCGTAGCAAGATTTTAACCACTTGGTCATCCTGCTTGGTGGGTTCAGCGAATAAAAGCAGAAGAGGCAGACAATTACAAATGTCACTGTCCATATTCAATGTTGTGTGTCTATTTGTTTGCTTGTTGGAGTTTTACGTCCAGGCAACATCTAAGATCATATCAGGACGGGCAATGTTGTGTGCGCGTGTTGCAAAACACCGTTACTGTCCTCAGCCATCGTTGTCCACCATTCATGTAGTAGATGGCATGTGAGGCAGCATGTGACAGTGGCATATTGCTTTATAACCCCCCCCCCCCACCTCCCCCAGGCCCACGGAAAGCTCCACATTTCTCCTCCACACTCTCTGTCTTTCCACTTCACTTTCCCATAAACCGTAAAGGCCCAGTCACACCTTACCGGAATGGGGAACGGGATGAGAACCGGACACTGTCCGGTACTGTACGGTGATGTCCGGTACCCATCCGGTACCCATCCGGCGCTGTCTGGCACATAACCCTAAATTGAAAAATGGCTGGAAGACCAGTGTTTCGGCGCTGACAAAAGACTTATTCAGCAGAATAAACATCTATACCAAAAGAAAACCACCAAAAAAATACGATGGGAATTGGTTCCATTATATATATATTATATTATTATAGTTATTAGCATTGCTGTTCTCCGCACTTGACTGGTGGCGCCCCCTGCAGGCCAACCCCACTCCAACGGATGTCGACAAGTGTCAGTCACACCGGAGGATATGTCTATAGAGTATATGTATATAAATAGAATATATATGCATATATATATATTCATTATTTATTAATTCATATAGCAAATTCTTCTTCCTCATTCCACCGCTCCTTGCCCTAATCTAGTAATGCCACCGCTGGCTAGGTGACGACAAGTATAAATTTGTAAATCACTTCTTTGACTTGGTTAGGGGTTGAACTCGCAGTTCTGAATCCCACTACCTGTCACATGCGAAGCGGGCGCTCAACTCATTTGGCAATCCTGTCAAGTTTCAACCTCCCCAAAAATATTGGTCACTTGTTAATCAACATTATATTAGCTACCCTTAAGAAATGTGGCTAATTACAGAACTTGAAATTAGCTCTCTTTAAATAGCTGGCTCATTAAAGCTGCATAGTCCGATGAAAACCAAAACACTTATCTAGATTTGATTCTACATATCCAACTTAGACACTGGTGCACTTCATTAAGCATTTGTTGCTGCATAGAAGGGCATAATAAGTCAATTAATAGAAACCGTTACCACTGAAGTCTATGGTGTCAGAGTTTTGGCGTGCTTGCCAACATTATTTTGGAATGTGTTGATGTCAAATATCTCCAAACTTAGCCATTTAAAGTTAAAGTTACTTAAAACTAAAGTAAAGTAGTTTATAACGATTAGTATAATATATTTATCTCAGAAAATAGCAAAAACTCAAAAGCATCGGACTATGCAGCTTTAATCCACTCTAGCTGAAATTCAGTTAATATAAGGACGAACAGCCAGCTAATTCTAGGATAATCTTTCGCATACATTGGGAGAGGTGGCAGCGATCAGTTGGGTTCGAGGTAATGGGGCGAGTGTACCGACTTGTGACAGTGCACACTCATGGCGACTTTACAGTGCTGCCCCACAGCGATCCCCATGACCTGCCAGCCCCATGACCTTCTTTCCCACTGAGTCAGTGTAGAAGTCAAGGTGGAAGATGTAGACGTAAAGGTTAAAGATGTAGAAGTAAAGGTGAAAGATGTAGAAGTAAAGGTGGGAGATGTAAAAGTCAATGTGGAAGATGTAAAAGTCTAGGTAGAAGATCTAGAAGTCAAGGTAGAAGATGTAAAAGTCAAGGTAGAAGATCTAGAAGTCAAGGTAGAAGATGTAAAAGTCAAGGTAGAAGATGTAAAAGTCAAGGTATAAGATGTAGAAGTCAAGGTAGAAGATGTAAAAGTCAAGGTAGAAGATGTAGAAGTCAAGGTAGAAGATGTGATTGATTGATTGGTGGTTGCTTTACGCCGTGTCGGAAGCATAGGACAGAGTCACGGCGAGAAATGTTTGTTTTTTGTTCAAACCATCGCTTTTACATGTAAAAGCAGACAATCAATTATGTGCCAATAGACACTCATTAAATTAGAAAGCTCACAATTATATATTTGTGGTCAAGGGAAACAAATTCCCATAGAAAAAGAAAAGTTTTATTAATAATTGATAGAATCTATTTAGTAAACTATATGAGGTGGTACAGTCCAGCTGCCCTCAAAAAGGCTAAAATGTTTTCCTGTTTTACCTTAGTAAAAAGGTCATGCATACTGTCTGCAGTGTAGAACTGTTGGCGCAGGGCCAAAAAATCAACGCAACTTAGTAAAATGTGTTTGAGTGTCAGCGGGGACTGACACCCAATACATTCAGGGGGAGGTTCCCCCTTGAGCAGAAAAGCATGTGTAAGCCACGAGTGGCCAATACGGCAGCGGCTAAGGACCACTTGGTCCCGCCGACCTCCCGCATGAGTCTGTGGTGGCTTTCCCACAGATGGTTCAATTTCTTTAAGTTTATTAATGTTTTCATCCCACTCATGTTGCCATTTGGATTTTATGTGGGTGGCTATTAGTGGTTTCAGATCAGAGTGAGGGATCAGACACGGTTCAAGATCACAGTTCAGGGCCTTCTTCGCAGCCCGATCAGCTCGTTCGTTTCCTTGTATGCCGGCATGGCCAGGCACCCAGCACAGGTGGATGTCATACCCATCCGTTGTCAGTTGGTTCATTTTATAAATGACCGTTGCTAGAATAGGGTGATTCGTTTTCAGTCCAGCAACAGCCAGGAGGCAAGAGAACGAATCACTGTATATAACATAGTTAGTGTGGTTGGATACCTCGATACACTCCAACGCGAGAAGGAGTGCTCGGGCTTCTGCAGTGAAAATCGAGCTCTGATCGGGCAAACGTACACCAAATTTTTCCCGTCGGCAGACTGCCGCAGCAGCTACCCGGCTTTGGTCTTTCGAACCATCAGTGTATATGGAGAGGTGGTCTGCAAACTGGCCTTGAATCTCTGCATGCAGTCCTTGGTACTCAAGTGGATGTGTCCCAGACTTCCTCAGTTCCGTGAGTTGGAGGATAACCGATGGCTTTCTCAATGACCACGGGGGATGTTCTGGGACTTTGGCATCCTCCAACACGTCCAAATCCACGCCAAATGAGGTTTCATTCGGAGCCTCAGTGGCCGGATGTAATTCGGCCTGGCTTCATACCTGGATTCGTCATGTTGCTCGAATAGACAATTGTGTGCAGGATTCAATGCATTAATTTTTATCTTGACTACATATTGCATGGCCAGTTTGATTCTCCTGTTGTTAAGTGATGGTTCATTGGCTTCGATGTAAAGGCTCTGAACCAGTGAGGTGCGGAAGGCACCAAGGGCCAGGCGCAGACCCTGGTGGTGGATCATGTCTAGCAGCCCAATATATGATTTCCTTGCACAACCGTATACTATGCTGCCGTAATCCACTCGTGACCGAACCAAGGTTCTGTACATGGAGAGCAGAACATCTCTGTCCGCTCCCCACTCTGAGCTGGACAGCACTCTCAGAATATCTAGCGCTTTCAGGCATCTTGTTTTCAGGTACTTTATATGTGGCACAAAAGACAGTTTTGTGTCGAGAATGAGGCCCAGAAATTTGGTTTTCTCAAAGACTTTAATGGGATCCCCATCCAGGGTCAGCTCCGGTTCCGCATGCATTCTACGCAGCAGGCAGAAGTGCATGCAGTCTTGGAAAATTTGAAACCGTTCAGAACTGACCATCGATGGATCCCATTTATGCTTGGTTGTAGCGGTCTCTCTATGACATTCATGTTAGCGCCGCTGTAATATAAAAAAAAGTCGTCCTCGAAAAGACTACAGGAGACCCCCCCCTCCTGCTTTACAACGCCAGCAATACCATTCACCTTGACCCCGAAAAGGGTCATGGCCAGTATGCTGCCTTGAGGTACTCCTAGTTCCTGTGAGTGTAGGCTGGAATAGGTAGTCTTGACACGGACGTGGAAATGCCTGAAGGCTAGAAAGTTCCTGAAGGTAGAAGATGTAGAAGTCAAGGTAGAAGATGTAGAAGTAAAGGTGGAAAATGTAGAAGTCATGGTAGAAGATGTAGAATTCAAGGTAGAAGATGTAGAAGTAAAGGTGGAAGAAGTAGAAGTTAAGGTAGAAGATATGGAAGTCAAGGTAGAAGATGTAGAAGTCAAGGTGGAAGATGTAGAAGTAAAGGTGGAAGATGTAGAAGTCAAGGTGGAAGATGTAGAAGTCCAGGTAGATGTAGAAGTCAAGGTATAAGATGTAGAAGTCAAGGTATAAGATGTAGAAGTCAAGGTGGAAGATGTAGAAGTCAAGGTAGAAGATGTAGACGTAAAGGTAGAAGATGTAGAAGGCATGGTGGAAGATGTAGCAGTCAAGGTGGAAGATGTAGAAGTCCAGGTAGAAGATGTAGTAGTCAAGGTAGAAGGTGTAAAAGTCAAGGTAGAAGATGAAGAAGTCAAGGTAGAAGATGTAGAAGCCAAGGTAGAAGATGTAGAAGTCAAGGTGGAAGATGTAGAAGTCACGGTAGAAGATGTAGAAGTCAAGGTAGAAGATGTAGTAGTCAAGTTAGAAGATGTAGAAGTCAAGGTAGAAGATGTAGAGGTCAAGGTAGAAGATGTAGAAGTTGGAAGATGTAGAAGTCAAGCTAGAAGATGTAGAGGTCAATGTAAAGTGAGAAGAAATGGTTGTAGAAGATGCTCTTCAAGGCGCCTCCTCTGGGAAGATGTTCACTCCTCACTTGGCTGTGCGTGTGTGTGTGTGGGGGGGGGGGTATGTGGGGGAGGGGGGGCCTCCTTCCCAGCTGCCATTAAAGATCCCAATACTCGAGACAAGGGGTTGAGGGGTGGCAGCGCCACGACACTGAGGCCTAAAATATTAACCACGTTTAATCCACTTGCGCGTCGAGAACACTGTCGGCCGATTGATGTACGCATGCGCGTAGTGAGGAGGGTGGGGAGTGGGGGGTCGGGGTCCGGGAGAGGGGAGGAGAGAAGGAGTTGGCTGGAGAGACGAGAGGAGAGGGGGAGGGTAGGGGGGAAGGGAGGGGATGGGGAGGGGAGGAAGAGGGGAAGGGAGGGGGGATGGAGAGAGGAGGGGAGGGGAGGGGAGGGGAGGGGACGGGGAGGGGACGGGGAGGGAGGGGAGGGAAGGGGGAGGGGAGGAGAGGGAGGGGGAGGGGGAGGGCGGGGGAGGGGAGGGGAGGGGAGGGCGGGGGAGGGAGGGAGGGGAAGTGGTGTGAGGCACTTGACGCGCTCATCACGGCGGGTAAAAGATAAAAGCCTAGTTCACACGACTCACAAGACGGCGCCATTTCCAACTTGGCGCAATGCAGAGAAAGCGCTGAGAGGAAAGGAAAGAAGAAAGAGGAGGAGTAAACTGGTGCACCGCAAAGAGGCCACATGACGTTCACGGCCCTACAGAACATACAGTTGGCGCATCATGACGTTAACGCCCCGACACAACCCACTGCGCCTCATGCCGTTCAAGGACCGACACAACATACAGTCAGCGCGTCATGACGTTAACGCCCCGACACTACCCACTGCGCCTCATGACGTTCACGGCCCGACACAACATACAGTCGGTGCGTCATGACGTTAACGCCCCGACACTACCCACTGCGCCTCATGCCGTTCACGGACCGACACAACATACAGTCAGCGCGTCATGACGTTAACGCCCCGACACTACCCACTGTGCCTCATGACGTTCACGGCCCGACACAACCCACGGTCGGCGCGTCATGACGCTGGCGCCCCCTCGCGGGACGAGCGGCGGTGGCGACTCCTGGCGGGGCGGGTAAGCGCTAACCTCCATTATTCATGACGCTCGTAACGGAGGACGGAGGAAACGCCGCCATTATTAGTTCTTTACAGCCCGCAACG
>CM059190.1:103747473-103817600 GCA_030323885.1 Branchipolynoe longqiensis | reverse complement strand
CCGGGTATATCGCCCAGAGAGATGGCGAATCGGGTCGCAATGTTACGCGGGGACAGCGGTCACCTGACCCGACAGGGGGTCACATCAGGTCACCGCCAGATGGCGTGCTGGTCGTCTGGAAGCCGGGCGCGATTTGCAATCGATTCGCCGATGATTCACAATCATGATGTGGTCATTATTTTGTTTACTCAATTTGCTAATTAGTGTGGATTCTGGTGTAACTTAATGCCGCGAGTACTTTGATCACATTGTTTAGATTGATTTAGTTTTTGAAGTTTTGTTTGTGTAATATGGTGGTGTTTCTTTTAATATTTTCGCTGTTTTCCGTTGGCGTGGCGTTAGTTCGTCATCTTCCCGGTAGGAGCGTGGGAGAGCAGTGGCTGGGTTGGTGGGTTGGAAGGGCCGACAGGGTGGTGGTGGTGGCAGTGAGGCGGCTGGGGGTGGGGTTGGGTGGGGGTGGGGTGGGGGTAACTGAAGTGGCCATGTAGCTGGGGAGGGAAGGGACACCCACACAAAAAGGGAAGTGAGGGACGGGGTTGGGGAGGGTAACTGAAGGCCATGTAGCTGGAGAAGGGAAGGGGAACACCTGAGTGAGGGATGGGGGGGTGGAGGGGGGAAGGAAGGGGCAGGAGGTGGAGGGTTGGGGTGAGTGGGAGTGAGTGGGGCGGAGGCCATGAAGGTGGCTGGGAAGGGGGATGAGGGAACACCTGAGGGGAGAGGAATGGAGGTGGCAGGGGAAAGGAGGGCGAGGGGAGGGGAGGTGTGGGGGTAACTGAACGCGGCCATGTAGGTTGGAGGGGGGGGGCAGTCGAGGGGGAGGGGGGGGGGGAGTACATAGCCGGGACGTCCAGGCACCGATGCCGTGTCACCACGTTGACTACAACACGCCACGTTAACTTTGTAGACCGGCAATCCTGGAACAGGGGGGAGAGGGGGGGGGGGGTGTTAATAAATTATAAACACACACTTGGCAAAAGTCCAGCATCAGCGGCAAAGCGAGAAATCAACTAAAACATTAAGACTAAGACTAATACCTATCAATCAACTAAAACAGCAAGTCTAAGACTAAGACCTATCAATCAACTAAAACATTAAGATTAAGACTAAGACTAGGACATAGCAATCAACTAAAACATTAAGACTAAGACCTAGGAAATGTCATACACAAAAAGACAAGTAAATAAAATACTGATGGACAAACACAAATAGTTTCTGCATGTATCTAAGATGTCAGCTAAATATATGCATAACTCCATAAACAGCCGTGAGATACCACCCGTCCTGAGATGTTACCAGGGTGTAACACCCCAACAAACAAACAAGCGAGATACGATGCCATCGGCAGGTTTACTTACCCACATCACCTTTGCAGACGCACCAGGTACACTTGATGTGTGGTTAGAGCACCCGCTTCCTGTGTGCGGGAGTTCGATCCCCGGCCGAGTTAAGCTGAGGGTTGACAAAGTTGGCACTCGGCGTAATCGGTATAGGGCATGGACTTATTGAGTGTTATAAGTTTTCTTCTGAAAAACAAATATTGTGATGACTTAGAGGATGAAGATGACAACAGGTGAACGCATGTTTCTTCTGTATCGATGTGTGACACACCACATCATTAGTAGGTGTGTAGATGCCCACGGTATATTTGAAAATCGTGGTGAGAAAAGATTTGATCCATTGTTGGATTTTGTATCGCAAAATAAATAAAAAAGGAGGGCAATATACAGAATGCATACACTAATATAGACAATAAATTCCCTTTCACGCCTTTATACTCGCATAATTCGTTATACATCACATATACAGAATAACCCCGTTAAACCAAACTTGACAGGGACCCTAGAAATTTGTTTGGATTAACCGATCATTGGTTTAACCGAGCTTTGGCTTCAACTTTGAATTGGCTTTGGCAAAAACGCGGGTGCATTATAAATGAAACAGTGTAGGTGGACACTTTGATTATTGTTTTTTTTTTATGTATAACCTCGTTAAACGATCCGTTAATCCAAACTTTTTTCGGAGGCCCAGCAAAATACTACCATTTATCATATAAAAAGTCTCAGATGACCTTATAACCACATGAAAGTTTGGTTTAACCGTACCGGAAGTGGCCTTGGGCCTGACAATTTTGTTTGCATTAACCAATACTTTGGATTAACCGACTTTGGTTTGACCAACTTTTTTATATGATAAATGGTAGTATTTTGCCGGGCCGCCAAAAAAAAGTTTGGATTAACCGATCGTTTGGTTTAACCAAGCTTGGTTTACCGGGGTTGTACTGTATATAGGTGTGTATCGATATGTATATAGATATTAGTTGGCCAAATGTTTACACATAATAACCCCCCTGCATTATACATATAGACATAACGTCTGCACTACACTGATACCTAATAGCGATGAATGTTTGTTTGTTGCGTGGCAGCCCTGAGGATAGCTATAGCCATAATAAATAACAAGATCCAATCAAATGGGAACCATTCACGCTGGGTAAGCACTAGACTTTAATGTCTCCCCCCCCCCCCCCCCGTACCCCCATCCTCCACCCACCCTCTACCCTCCATCCACCACTAACCACCCCACCATCCACAATCCTCCACCCACCACCCACCACCCACCACCCACCTCACCACCCCACCCACCGAGCGTGGTGGTCTAATCGGTAGAGCGCCGGCCTCACGTGCGAAAGGTCGGGAGTTCGGTTCCCGGTCGAGTCAAACCGATGACGTATGCAATTTATGCTTGCCGCTTCCTAGCCAGGTGCTCAGCGTTATTAGGATAGTGCAAGGACTGGTTATCTCAGTGGCAGGATAATGTGACTGAGTGGGATATTAGGTCATGGTGCCAGTGGCCTGATTTCCCAGTGGGGCAGCACTATAAAGTTCCCTTGAGTGCGCACCGTCACAAGTCGGTACCCATCCTGATATGACATTAGATGTTGCTAGGACTTAAAACAACCAACCAACCACCACCCTCCACCCTCCACCCTCCACCCTCCACCCTCCACCCTCCACCCTCCACTTTCAGCCGTCCTCTATGCCACTGGTACCCAACATGTCCTCAGACTTCGCACCACCCACCCACCTTTATTAACGCATGCGCGCGCATTTTTTCCGGTCGAATCACTCCGCAGGGCGTGTTGGAGGGAGGGAGGGAAGGAGGAAGGGAGGGAGGGAGGGAGGGAGGGGAGGAAGGGAGGGAGTAAGGAAGGGAGGGAGGGAGGGAGGGAGGGAGGGAGGGAGGGAGGGAGGGAGCCGCTGCTCCCCTTCACGTCTCTAATAGGCGCCATTTCTGTTAGTTGCTTGTTTTGTTGTTTTTTGGGTTGTTTTTTTTATTTGAAGAGGCCAACCTTACTGCGGGGTTTAAAAAAAGTGAAATTTCGGGGGAGTATATTCTTTTTTCGCTTCTGGTGGTGATGCTGGTGTGTGTGTGTGGGGGGGGGGTGAGAGCGGGGGGGGGGGGAGGAAGGTGTGAGGGAGCAGTCAGGGGTGGGTGGGTCAGATATTTATTCATGAATAGGAATATTTATATTCATACGTTAACGTGTATCATAAAAATTGCTTTCCTACTTTCTTCCAGTCTGTCTTACCCCTTTTCCTTCCTTCTGTGTTTGTTTGTTTCTTTCTTTCTTTCTTTCTCCTTCTCTCTCTTTCTTTCTCTTACTTTCTTTCTCTCTTTGTTTCCTTCTTTCTTCCTTTTTTTTTCATACTCCCTTTTCTTATATTTGTCTTCTTTCTTACTCCTATTCTTTCTCACTTCTTACTTGTCTTATTTTCTTTCTTTTCTGTCCCTTTGGCTTTCTTTCATCTAATTTTTTTCTTCTTTCTCCCGCCTGGCTATTCCACCTTTTTTTTTACGTTTTGCCCTGTACAATCCGTCCCCCACCACCTCCCCCCCCCCCCCCCCCCCCCCCCCCCCCCCCCCCCCCCCCGCCTGTTGTGGTTATGGCGATATCCGCCATTAATTACACAGGGTGAGTTGAGTCAGGGTCAAGAGGCACTGAAGCAGAAACACAGGAGGCACCCCCCTCACCTCACATACCCATGTGCCCCCCCACCCCCCCTCACCATCACACCACCCTAGGCAGATTCCATATTCTAACCACCCTCACGCCCCCCCCCGACAACCTACACCTACACCCCAGCATTCCAGCACCACTGCCTATGTGGCTAACCCCACACCACCCACCTACAACATAGCAGGTCCATCACCTTGCCATGTGGCTACCCTCCCACCCCCCCCCCCCCACCCATACCCACCAGGTCCATCACCTTCTACCATGTGGCTACACCACCCCCCCCCCCCCCCCCCCCCCCCCCCCCCCCCCCCCCAATACCCATCAGGTCCAGCACCTTGCCATGTGGCCACCCCCCATCCCCTTATCTGTATTTTGTTTGTTTTTGTGATGGCCTATTTACCCTGTCCATAACGAATAGGTCACATTGCATTGATGTTTTTATCGTTGAACAGCAATAGTCTCAATTTGGTAGTTGCCTTGTCATCTTAGTTGTTAGTGACTAGTGTTAATTATGTTAGTTTTTTGGGTGCCACGTTTGCAACATTTTGGTATATACCTACCCCCTGCGCTAGTGTTAGTAGGGATACTCAGTTTACGCTGTGACTTTGTGAGGTTGGGGTATGAGGTCATTTCTTCCCTCTCCTATACGCACACCCGACCCTTATTAGTAGATGTTTATTCCAAGTTAAATGCCGCATGTTTTTACTTCTAATTTCTAATTTCAAATAAAAGTTCCTTCAAAGTCAAGTAAGGTATACCATAATGATCTATTATCTGTCTTTAAAGAAATTACAAACTCAAAACTATCTGACAATGCAACTTTAAATGGGTGGCTTTTGCTTGCGTATTTTGTTGAAATTTGTTATTCTTTGTTACATGAAAGAAGGGTTTGTTTGTTTGTTGGACTTTTATGTCCTGGCAACATTTTAGGTCATATCAGGACTGGGAAAGAGGCGTGATTGAACTGTTACAGTGTTAGCTGTATGGATGCCTGCCCTTTGTGAGAGAGATTGAATCTCCCTCTCCTGTTACTGTCACAAATAAAAGCAATAACAAACCGAACAAAGCCATAGAGGTCCCGGTATCTGAGCAGTAATGTCTTCCATCCGCGGTCTTTTCCAATTTGGAAGACAGCAAAATAAGTGTGTGCGAGGTGAGGCAAAAAAAACACACCACCCTCGAAGTTTTCAACTAAAAAGTATAATGATGGTGCAGTTTATTCAGTAATAGTATACCCTGGATAATAATGCAGCCATATGTTTGTTGTTTTACGTCTAGGCAACATCTAAGGTCATATCAGGACGGGTACCGACTTGTGATAGTGCGCACTCATAGCAGCTTTATAGAGCTGCCACACTGGAAGACCAGGCCGTCAGCACCATGACCAGCTATCTCACTCAGTCACATTATCCTGACACTGAGCCAACCAGTCCTTGTCCTATCCTAATAATGCCGAGCGCCAGGCTAGGAAGGGACAAGTATAAATTTTTAAGTCATTGGTTTGACTCGACCAGGGTTCGAACCCAATGACCCCACGATCTACCAACACGTGAGACAGACGGCCAAACTCATTCGGCCATCCTATCTGGTCTGCAGACATATTGATTGAAGGTATTGTTTGGGGGGGGGGAAGTTTCATTTTAGTTTCGCAAACAAGATGCGGAAAAAACACTGACATTAGTGAGTGTGCGCAGTGTGTAATTATAACACTGCTGTGTGATACTGAGGCACATGTAGTGTGCCAGGTTGATGTATATGATTGTGAGCAATGTGTGGTAACACTGCCTTGTGATACTGAGGTACATGCAGTGTGTGAGGTTGATGTACACGATTGCCAGCAATGTGCGGTAACACTGCTGTATGATACTGAGGTGCATGCAGTGTGTGAGGTTGATGTACAAGATTGCCAGCAATCTGCGGTAACACTGCTCAGTGACACTGGGGTGCATGCAGTGTGCTAAATTGATGACTTACTCGATTGTGAGCAATGTGAGGTAACGCTGCCATGTGATACTGAAGTACATGCAGTGTGTGAGATTGATGTACATGATTGCCAGCAGTGTGCGGTAACACAGCTATGTGATACTGAGGCACATGCAGTGTGTGAGGTTGATGTACATGATTGCCAGCAGTGTGCGGTAACACTGCTATGTGATACTGAGGCGCATGCAGTGTGTGAGGTTGATGTACGTGATTGCCAGCAATGTGCGGTAACACTGCTATGTGATACTGAAGCGCATGCATTGTGTGAAGTTGATGTACATGATTGCCAGCAATGTGCGGTAGGTAACACTGCTCAGTGACACCTTCAAGGGCATGCAATGTGCACATTTCTTTTCTGAACACCAACCACCAAAACCACACCCAAAACAACCAAAAACACCACAACAACAACAAAAACCCACAAACCACACCAAACCAACAACCCCACAACACCACCACAACCCACCAACACAAAACACACAAACCAAACCCCACAAAAACATGCATACCGTATACATAGCATATGGTCAACGTATCACCAACGTATGGATAACGCGCTTGCGGGCGAAAAAACGATTGAATTACGCTCACAGTACGTTTGCAAGAATGCCGGTGGATGTTATATACGTTATTCGATTGCCAGAACTACGCCTCATACGTTACATACGTCAAGACACGCTGGAGAAATGCTAAAGGTAATTAGACGTACGTTATCCATACGTTGTCATTATGCGGACTGTACGTTCCCACTGCCTTTAATGTAGGTCAACGTAGTGCAACATAGTGAACGTTTGTCTAACATACACCTAATGTATACATAAACACAAAAACACAAAACCACAAAAAAAAACCACCAACAAAAAACCAAAACAAAAACAAAACACACACACCCCCAAAAAACAAAAACAACCAAACCCAAACCCCAAAAACAACCAAAACAAAAAAAACAAAACCAAACAAACACACAACAAAAAACACCAAAACAAAACACAAACAAACCACAAAAAAAACCACACAAACAACAAAAAAACAAACCAAAAAAAAAAAAAAAAACCCACAACAACAAAACACAACAAAACAAAAATGAACAAACATTTCTACCATAGGCAATACACTATCCAAACAGTTCAACACAAACTGGGCCACGAAAGCGCCACAATTAAACACAGACAGATTGCACAACCACAATAAAAGAGATAAGTGAGCTCATAAAATCAATTGATTGCAACAAGCCCTCAGGCATTGAAAATACCTCAAGTATAATATTGAAAGATGCACTCGGATGCATCCCAGATGTTATATGTGAGCTATACAACAAATCGTTCACAGAAGGTACTTATGTGGACTGCTGGAAACTAGCCAAAGTAACACCGCTCCACAAAGGAGGGGATAAACAGGTACTGGGAAACTATAGACCGATCTCCATACTCCCACTGCCTGGTAAACTAATGGAAAAAATAATGCATAGACATATTATGGACCACAAAATATTAAACAGTAAACAGGGCGGTTTCAGAAAATACCACTCGACAATAAAAACAATTGCTAACTTAATAACTGATATTGCAAACAGTATCAATAAAAAGAACCATTGCAGCATAGACTTCAGCAAAGCGTTGACACTGACCACCCTATCCTAAACAAACTAACCCAAATGGAATAACAGTAACAGGAAAATGGCTAGCGAGCTATCTAGAAAACAGAAAGCAATGCACCACAGTAAATGGATCCATATCCAATGAGGAAAAGATAACTTGCGGAGTACCCCAAGGTCAGTCCTGGGGCCACTTCTCGAGCTAAACAACTGGCTAGAAATTGAAAACATCCAACTATATGCAGATGACACCGTGGTATATGCTGCAGGCATAACAACCGAAGAAATAGAAATGAAACTGAATCTAACACTAACAAAACTAAATAGGATAACCATAAACAACAGCAAGTCAAAACAGTACTATTTGGTACCAGGCTAACAAGTAATGAGAAAATAAAGTGTCTTCTGGGAAACACCAACTAGAACAAGTAGACAACTACCGATATCTGGGAGTGGATCTAGACAGACACCTAAATTATGACCTCTGCATAACAATACTATCAAAAAAGTAAACCATAAAATAGGCTACTGGCTAAACTGAGATACTACATGACTGAAAGCATGGCAATTAAAATATAGCATGATCTCCCCTACTTTGACTATCGATGTAGTAACATGAGGAAATACAAAACTATTAAACAAACTACAGGTCTACAAAATAGAGCCCTCAAAGTATGCCTTCAGGTGAACAAAAGATATCCCACAATCGAATTACACAAAAAATGCAATGCAACACTACTAACAAGTAGAAGGGAAACGACCTCAAAATACTGGCACACCATTACACCACAAAACCAGGCTACACAGCAACCCCCCGTAGGGACACCAGGCAAATGGCAGCCCCAGTGCTACTGACAGCAATAAGTAACACCAAAATTTATGAGAGAAGTGTATTTGCCATGGCGGCACATGCCTGGAATAATCAACCCACACAACAACGGGCAATCAAAAGCATGGACCACTATAAAAGGTCCTTAAAGAAAACATAATACACAACCACCTACTGAAGAAACAATATCTCACCTGATCTTGGCGCAGTCACTGCTTGCTGTGTTCTGGCACAAAAAGCAAAAGACCGGCCAGAAAAGATGGTAGATATTACAAATACGGAAACTAGCCCTACTAAGTACTAAGGAATTCGAAATGACTATCACCATAGGGCGCAGTCCGTCTGGGTATGTGTACTGGCACAAACCAAAGCAGAACCAGGCAGGCCACGGTCATGCATCCGAATCACCCTGAAATACGAAATGGCTAACCATACAACACAGCCATCCCACCTAGTCGCAGTCCTGAAGGGTCCAGGGGAGTTCTGGCACACTGGTGTACTATCTAAGGACAGGGCATGGGTGAAAGGATGCTGTAATAAACCACAATGGGATGGGATCCTCTCCCACAGGCCTGTATGTCATCTGCGTAGATGTACATAGTAGGCTAAGTTATCATATACAGGTTAGGAAAAAACTTGAAAATTAAAAAAAAACTAATATAGAAACTACTAACACCCAAAACCGCAAAGGTTGGCCCGAGAAAAATCAGGTAAAGACTCCTGAGTGCGGGACCAGACCAATCCAGTACCACAGCTGTCCAGCGTTGAAAACAAGCACCCTCACGGGAGCTTATACGTTATGGGCAGAATAAAAAACTTGTCACAAAAAAAAAACAAAAAAACAACATACGGCCGACATAAAATCCACACGGTGTCTAATGTTGTCGTACGTCGAAAGTTTTGTGCATGCACAAAACTTTGCCAACCCCCTGACATGCGATGCCGTATCTCGACGAACGTTGACGTACATTGACATATACCAATGAGCACCTAGTGCATGCATAACGAATAACGAAGTATCCCGACGTAGCTAGCAAAAATCACATACATCGGCGTATGTTGGTGCGATGCGTCGTAATGTGACAGCCCCTTTAAAACTACCTAGCTTTATGCTTGACATTACTAGGATATGGAAAGAAACAGTGGCTTGAGGAAGACTAAATTTGGCTATATATATGTATACCACCAAAAACATTAACACCTGCAGGAAATCTATGTCCCCCATATATTCTATCTTGATTAATAGTTAAAACTGCATGGTCTGATGCAAGTATCGCATTTTCGAAACTAACCTATTAAAAGAGGTTATTTCGAACTGAAAATAAATGATAAACCTAATGTTTATCTAAAAACTTGGGAGAAACTCCAAACCATTGGATCGTGGAATTTAAACGAAGGTCACATTATTTACCAAGCACACACATACACACAGACACATACATGTATGCGCACAATCATCCATACACATACCAGACACCTATCCATACACCCGTACACGAATGCTCTCATACACATCACCCATGCACATGCATACATCCAAGTACACATCATACACACATCTATACATATACCCATACCCTCACACACATCTATACTCACTCATGTACAACCATACACTACCCGTACACACATCCATCCATGCACACATACACATCACTACACACATACACAAACGCACACACACCGTCAGCATGCACGTGCCTACTCCAGCTGTGGAGTAGCGCCCACTGCTCCAGTGTCTGGTGTCTGGTGTGTGGTTTGTAGTGGGTGATGGAGGCCATGGAGTACCGCCCACTGCTCCAGTGTCTGGTGCCTGGTGTGTAGTGGGAGATGGAGGCCGTGGAGTAGCGCCCACTGCGCCAGTGTCTGGTGGATTGTGTGTAGTGGGTGGTGGAGGCCGTGGAATAGCGCCCGCTGCTCCAGTGTCTGGTGCCTGGTTTGTTTGTTTGTTGTTGTTTTACGTCCTAGCAACATCTAAGGTCATATCAGGACGGGGGACTGGTTTGTAGTGGGTGATGGAGGCCATGGAGTAGCGCCAACTGCTCCAGTGTCTGGTGCCTCGTTTGTAGTGGGTGGTGGAAGCTGTGGAGTAGCACCCACTGCTCCAGTGTCTGGTTTGTAGTGGGTGATGGAGGCTGTGGCATAGCGCCAACTGCTCCAGTGTCTGGTGCCTGGTTTGTAGTGGGTGGTGGAGGCCGTGGAGTAGCACCCACTGCTCCAGTGTCTGGTCCATGGTGTGTAGTGGGTGGTGGAGGCCGTGGAATAGCACCCACTGCTCCAGTGTCTGGTGCCTGGTTTGTAGTAGGAGATGGAGGCCGTGGAGGTGGTTTGTAGTGGGTGATGGAGGCCATGGAGTCGCGCCCACTGCTCCTGTGACTGGTGCCTGGTGTGTAGTGGGTAATGGAGGCCGTGGAGTAGCGCTCACTGCTCCAGTGTCTGGTGCCTGATTTGTAGTGGGTGATGGAGTCACAGTCTGAGGGGGAAGCTGCACTAACACAATACAAGTATGAGTATACACACAAGGTCGGGCGGGGGGGCGGGGGGGGGGGGTGTGTGTGGTGTGAAGCTGCACTAATACAATATAAGCACTAGTCGTCAACAGGCGGCGGTATAACACGAGATCAGGGGGTGGGTGGGGGTGGGGGCGGGGTGTAACATTATACACACAACACAGTGTTCGTGTAATACGCGCCACGACCACCACGGCACACCATCCACCACCACCACCACCATCATCACCCACCACACCACGCCACCATCAACCACACCACCCACCGCCGTACCACCGCCACTGCTACCACTACCCGCCGCCCGCCACCCCTACTCGCCGCCCACCACCCCTACCCGCCGCCCACCACCCCTACACGCCGCCCGTCGCTACTCTACCCACCTCCCGGCGTCACTGTACACGCCACCCCACCCATCTCCCACCGCCCGCCACAACTGTACACGCCGCCCGCCGCCCGCCGCCCGCCGCCCGCCGCCCGCCGCCCGCCGCCCGCCGCCCGCCCCCCCCCCCCCCGGCCCGGGGAGTGCGCGCACCGAGCGTGTACTGTACCCGGTAGCCCCGCCGCCATCCACCCGGTACTCAGTCAGTGGGCCAGCAGCGCCGGGGTGCGGACACACGGCAGCGGACGGAGGAGCAGGAGCAGGAGAGTGCAAACCGCTTTGCTAGTAGATAGATTACGCCGCATGCCCGAGCCGGCCTCCCGTCAACTGTACACGGCGAGTAGGCGCCCCTACCACCAACACCACCACCACCACCACTACTCCTCCTACTCCTACTACTACTACACGACGGCGTAGTACTATGCAGATGGCGGGGATGACTGAGCTGTCCGTCCGTCGGGTGTTGGGGACCGGGCGCCCCGTGTCCCGGTAGCGGGTAGCATGGCGGGCATCTGAGGACGCAGCAACACGCGCTGTACCCGGCCTAGGCGCCGGGAACCCCGGACGGGCATCCCCGGCAAGCACCGACCCACCGACCGGCCTACTTAACGCACTGCCAGCTGAGACTGATCGACTGTGGTGGAGCAGGAGCAAGTCACACCCCCCACCCCTTTGTGTGTGAGAGAGTGTGTGTGAGTGTGTAAGTGTGAACCGATGACGGCGTGTAGCCTACACACAAAGCAGGGCTTGTGACACCGATCCGCGAGTTTCTGACATAGATATGTAGAAAACCCCCGCGCCTTGCTGGATGGACTGACCCAGTCACGGCCACTCCGCCCCCCCCCCCCCCTCCCCCCTCCCCCCCCGGCGGCAGACACCGACCGACCGACTGTCTTGTCTTATCTAAATCGAACCTGTCTGTGTCATCACGACAGCCGATTTGTCGGGGCCGACTATCGTGTGTATATATAGTGGACACTCTGGAGTAAGAAATACTACAAGAAACAGGGAAAGCCCCCCCCCCTGTCCCCCCCTCCCTCCCACACACACACGCGTCCCCCCCCCCCCCCCCTACTCGACACACTACCCGGGGAGTCGGTTCAGAACGCCGGGAACCCGCGAGGTCGCGAGGTAGGCGCGTCAGTGGTGGGTTGTGTTGTGACGGCCTGCTGTCAGTGTCGGTGTCAGTGTCAGGAGGCCGCTGTCAGTGTCAGGAGTCGGCTGTCACAAGCAGCCAAGCGGCGTGTTGGCGGCGAAACCAGGTGTCAAGTGCCGCGCAAAAGACACTCATGGGATTAGAGATGGCTGTGGTGGTTCCTACTGACTGAGACCGTGGTCATTTAGCTGCTTGACAGTGATTGTGTTTAGGCGGGAACAAGTCAGCGGCGGCGCGTGCTGGTGTTATAATATGTACACACACAGTGCATCGGGTCTAAAAGACTTGGATCCTCGGAGTTTGACTGAGTCTGAGACTGGGGAGGTGTCAGTCGGTCTGTCAGATCCGGGACGGAGAAATTGGATCCAAGTGGACTGTGCCAATACAGAGACGGGCAACGCACATACACACACTGATATATAATATAGTCACCTACACACACTCACAGACTGATACACGCACTCATATACAGATACTGATATAGGCACGTACACACTTACAGACATGTACTGATATAAACCCATACACACACTTATAGACTGATACACGCGCTCACATATACTGATACCGATACTGATATAGACCGAGACATACACACACTCACTCACACACTCACTCACAGACAGGTAGACACACATTGGCATACAGTGATACACACACTCACACAGACACACACATTCAAACACACCTACATCCTCACGCACTTAGTCTTAGAACATACATAGTCATATTACACACATACTCCTTCTCACACAGTCACAGCTAGATACTACCACCGAAGATAGAACACAGCACACACCCACATACCCACAGTGGCATACATGTACACACACCCTCACACGCCGTGACGTACATGAGGACCATCACACCTCACACACACAACCTCACGCGCCGCCACACACTCACGGCGTCACGCACTTAGAACCATCACGCCTTCACTCACTCGCTCACTCACTCACATACACACCCTCACTCACTCACTCACTCACTCACTCACTCACTCACTCACTCACTCACTCACTCACTCACTCACTCACTCACTCACTCACATCCACACTCTCACTCACACACTTCTAACCATCACGCCCTCACACTCCCCCACCCCCATACGGCCATTCCGCGCGTGCTGAGAAGAGGCAGGAGTTGCGGCCGTCAATACCGCCGCCCGCGCCGCACCCAGTCGGCCGTCACCTCTGCGCACTGGCCGCGGTGCACCGCCCGCCGTAACCCGCCTCCCGCCCGGCCTCAGCCCCAGCCCCGTCAGTACGCGCCCCCTGCCAGCACTCAACGGCGCACATCACCAGACACGCGGTCACGGCGCCCCCCGCCTCCCGCCCCTTCCCAGCTCCGCCCGGCCCGGCCCGGCCTACACTGGCACCAACTCCGCCCGGCCACACCGCCAGGATCAGCAGCCAGACCGCGCAGACCCACACCTACACACCCACACCTACACACCCACAGGCACAGCCAAACCCTACCCACACAACGAAGCGCAGATCGCTCAGTGTTTAGTGTATTCACAAGAAGGAAACCCCAAAGCATACCGGAGTACTTCTTCCAAAACCACCCCGCAATAAAACACCAAAACAAGGATACGGTACGAAGAGGAGACCCGGGGACCAGACAGACGAGTATCGCGCACCACCACCAACCACCATCACGCACACCAGACAGCGCGATCACGCCCTGCCCTACACACCGGGCGGGCATTTTGTGTTGGCGCACTCAATCTCCCAGCGGAGTAGACATCACAGGTTGACAACACAACCGACGTCTTTTGTGTATCTGTTGGTATATATATATATATAGATATATCTAGAGTGTGTGTGTATATACAGTGGCGCAGAGGATTGGTGGCGCTTTTGTGAGTGAATCGGGATCACGAAGAGGTTAAGACAGGTGCACTGACGCTCACTGGTAACCACGCCTGCCGCCCCACATACCGACAACAACAGATCGGTGCAGCCGCCCTATTATCGCTCAGCACCACGGCGTGTTTCTATCCGCACCTGATGTCGTGATACCAGGGTGTCTTACCCCTCTATTGTCGCACCCCCCCCCCTCCCCCTCCTCATCACACCCTCCCGCCACCCCCACTGGAGACTGGATTGGATGTAGGGTGCTACACGCACGGCCTTGTGTTCAAGGTGTGGGGTTCGTTTCGACCTGGTTTACAACAGGATAAATAACCCTTGATGCCGTTTGGAATGAAGATAGGGAAAGACATGTTTCGTGGACCTCTAAGCGATGCACCCAATAGAGGTAGGTTGAATGGATTGGGGTGTCTTTGTTTATTTAAATTAATATGGATAAGCAATGCTTAAGTTAGGACCTACCGCCCCCCCACTCCAATTTGGTGATTAATACATGTATTTTTTCTGCAGAATTGATATAAACTGGCCCCAGTACCTTTCTGTATTCTGGTGAATTCAATTTGTCTATGACTGTCTATGGGTATTGTTTATGTATATCAGGGATGAAAGATCTCCGCGATTTCGCGGATTTTTCCTGTAGCTATCGTCATCATGCTGTCGGTCGCGATGCGACAAAGACTCCTTTCATTACTAATTTACTTGACTGCAGCTCTCCATTTACTGATTTAGCTCTCTGCTGTGAGAGTTGCGTCCATGAGTCGGTCTTAATGTCGCTCAGCTTCAGGTTTCTCTTGATGGTATCCTTGAACTGGAGACGAGGGCGCCCTCTCTTTCTGTAACCAGAAGGCAGTTGAGAATAGAGGATCTGCTTTGGTAGCCTATCTGATGACATCCTCATGAGGTGTCCAGTCCACCGGAGATTCTTTTTTGGTGGGTGGAGTGGTGCCCTGTAGCTATAAGTGTATACTAATACGTTGTTCAAACGCCGCAGCAATATGTGGTGCAGACACCACATCACTATCAGCGTATACTGCTAATACATGCTTCAAACAGCGCAGCACTGTCAGCGTATACTACTAATACTTGATTCAAACGTATATATGTATGAAACCCGACTTCGGAAAATTTTCCGTGATTCCCTGACAATGCTAAGCCTATGGGAGAATATCAGCATTTCCGCTTTTTTTCTCGGAGACCACTTTCATCCCTGGTATATATATATATATATACATTAGCCTCCCCTGTGGGTGGGTCGGTATTATAATTATAGACACCATTTCAATTTGCCAAATACAGGGGTATCTGTCATTACCTCTGCATCTACTGATTTAGACCTGTCCTGATATGACCTTAGATGTTGCTAGGACATAAAACAACAAACAAACAAACAAACAACAAACTGATTTAGATAACAGATTCACCCTGTACTGCTGCGGTAACCACAGGCTGAATCTTTATCTACTACTCATTTAGTTACTTGCTAGTCACTCCGCAACCATCGGTGATGAATCTTTTATCTACTCTGTACTTAGATAAAAGATTCACCTTAGATTCTGTTCCGAGGGGAATTACAACCCTACGACTACGTAAAAGTTGGAGAAAATATGTCTCACTGTTGATGGTCTTAATTTGTTTGGCATTCCTACGATATGTTGATTAAACTCCAATGGCCGCTGGTATATTCAGGCGTAATATGGTGTGAATCTTTGATCTACTCTGCATTCAGATCAATTGTCGACTGAGAGTTGGTTGGTTGGTTGTTGGAGGTTTACGTCCTGGAAACATCTAAGGTCATATCAGGACGACTGACATAACAGGTGCCCTGTCATCGGACCCTGAGGGACAATCAAATGAAATTGAGACACTTGGAGAAATTGTCCACATATTGATATTCATTTCACGTTTGAAGAGGTTCGTGTAGATAAAATATTCACCACCAGGAAAATATTTACCTAGAGGAAGGCGCTAAATAATGACAGGTACTACTACTGTTAAATAGGTCATCTGAGAAGCAGTCACTGTAATAGGTCATCTGAGAAACAGGCATTGTAATAGGTCATGTGAGAAGCAGGCAATGTAAATAGGTCATCTGAGAAACGGGCACTGTAATAGATCATCTGAGAAACAGGCACTGTAATATGTCATCTGCGAAGCAGGCAATGTAATAGGTCATCTGGGCAACAGGCACTCTAATAGGTCATCTGAGAAACAGGCACTGTAATAGGTCATCTGAGAAACAGGCAATGTAATAGGTCATCTGAGAAACAGGCACTGCAATAGGTCATCTGAGAAACAGGCACTGTAATAGGTCATCTGAAAAGCAGGCAATGTAATAGGTCATCTGAGCAACATGCACTCTAATAGGTCATCTGAGAAACAGGCACTGTAATAGGTCATCTGAGAAACAGGCACTGTAA
The DNA here is from genome assembly GCA_030323885.1 of Branchipolynoe longqiensis. NCBI lineage: Eukaryota > Metazoa > Annelida > Polychaeta > Phyllodocida > Polynoidae > Branchipolynoe > Branchipolynoe longqiensis. The sequence continues at coordinate 103,800,840 of CM059190.1, read as the reverse complement.
TATGTCATCTGAGAAACAGACACGGTGATAGGTCATCTGAGAAACAGGCACTGTAATAGGTCATCTGAGAACAGGCAATGTAATAGGTCATCTGAGAACAGGCAATGTAATAGGTCATATGAGAAGCAGGCAATGTAATAGGTCATCTGAGAAACAGGCACTGTGATAGGTCATCTGAGAAACAAGCATTGTAATAGGTCATCTGAGAAAAGGGCACTGTAATATGGGATCTGAGAAAAAGGCACTGTAATATGGGATCTGAGAAAAAGGCACTGTAATATGGGATCTGAGAAAAAGGCACTGTAATAGGTTATCTGAGAAACAGGTCATCTGCTCATTTTAGTGTTTTCATTTATGATATAATGAAATCTCAGCTTCTGTGGTGCTTATCGACAAGGCGTGAGAAAGGCGATGTCATTGTTTACATATTGTAGCTAGTAGAGGGTGGCCCACAAAGGTGACACTGATCTGAACAAGTTGATAAACATTGCAACTAATCATGACCGTACTATATAGAGGTTCTATCTGACAAAATGGTGCTTTCGAGATAATGAGGACTGAAGCTGTGTAACTGCATGATAGCAATGCAGCTAGAACAATATTATTTTTAATATATCTCAGTGAAAAATACCAGTTGAGAAACACCAGTTGAGAAACAGTTGTGTAACTGCATGATAGCCTTTTGTAGATAGAAAATTTTTACATCCATAACACCACTTCGGTCACTTTGTCAGATAGAACCTTTTTATAGTAAGGTCACGTAATATCAACATACGCAATGTTAGTGTTGTTCTCAGCATCATTTACTAGAGTTACATTTAATCAATTTATTCACATTTGATAAAATATTCAAATTAATCTAGACAGATTGCTGAGCGTTGCAGCTAATATCAACATAGATACAATGTTGTCTGCATCCTTGGTGTGTTTTTCATTTCATGAATTATTTTCATAGCTGATACAATATTAAAATTGATCTCGACAGATTGCTAAGCATTATAACCAATATCAACATAGATGTAAATATGTTTCCAAAATCCTTTGGTAGATTTATATTTAATTAATTAATTAATTAAAAGCTGATAAATAAATCTAATTCCAATACGACCTTTAATTGGTATGTAATCAAACAATGTGGTTGTTGGTTTATGCAAGCAGTCTCCGCGGTTTCTCGGATTTCTGCGATTATTTATATTTATCGATATCTTTAAGCAAAGTTTAAAAAGAATTAGATGTATATGACAACATTTGGGGAGTTCGAGCCCCATTTTTATATAACCTTAGATGTTACTAGAAGATGAAGCCCAAACAAGAACGAGTTAGGTATGGATGGGGGGGAAAAAAAAAAAAATCACAAGGTTAGTTAAATCCTGACTTCCGAGATTTTTTCCTAGATTCCCTGACAGTGTAATGGAAAAGATCGGTGTTATCTCCGAAATTCGTCGTCGGTGTAATTATCTCAGCTTAATTTCCGTGTTTTTTTTTTTTGTTTTTTTTGCTGGAGACCACTTTCATCCCTGGTACGAGTCATTGAACATCTGGAAAGTCCTGTGGTTTGATAATTAAGGATTCCAGGCCTCGAAGGTCATCAAATTTGTCCTAGAAAATCCTTGTGAATGGAAAATAAAAACTATATATATTTTAAAGCCTCTATTTGCCGATATGTCCGAATTTTAATCCGTGCGGTTGGTGGTGGTTGTGTGTGTGTGTGTGGGGGGGGGGGCATTTTCGGCGGGTTTCCAATTTTTTTCACTGTCTGGGGATATTTTTGATATAGGTGTAAATTCGAGGAGAAATAAAAATGACGGGGGTACATTTCATGGAGTACTGTCCAAGCATACGTTTTGCACAATGCATATGACCAGGTCTGCCTAGAGAGCATTCTGCTGCCGTTAATTGGACTGTATTACTATTATGGCCCACCTCACCGTCAATTTTCAATTTAGTTCCCCCTCACACCACTATCATCCCTGGTTTATGAATTTTGATGGTTTGGTTTGATCGGATTGTGCAACTTTAAGGCCCTGTCACATTACGGCGTATTGCGGGAGCGTATTGAAAACCTATGTACGCCGTGCTGGTGCCGGCCTATGATGACCTTCGGTGAACTTTCGGGTGGTTTTGAGCGTATTTGGAACCTACGAGGAGCGTATGGGAGCGTGCTGTGACATTTTTTGACAGTATGGGCCATACGCCCTCATAGGTCGAGTTTTTTTGAACATGCACAACAAAATTTGGACGGACGGATTTATGAAAGCGTATGGCGGCGTATGCCTCATACGCTTCACATAAGCCGGCATCTGGCGGCGTACGAGTAGCGTATGCGTAGCGTATACGGCGTATGCCGACATATATGCCGTAACGCGCCTACGCCGCCATACGCTCCCGCAAAAAAAACTAATGTGACAGGGCCTTTAAGGAGGAGTAAACATTGAAATAAAACAGAGGTAATTACTAATAGTTTATTCGTGTTGTTGTGGGACCCATCCTGATATGACCGTACATGTTACCAGGACGTAAAACTCCAACAACCATGTTGTGGGTGATGCAGGTAGAGTTGGTGTGTTATTTTGAGGTGAGGTGAGGGTGGAGATTGTAGTTGGTTAACGTCATGTGAGTTGGCTAAAGCTAGGATTCCTTAAATACGCGGTATGCGGCATGCGAATGCGGCATGCGTACAGGTTGGGTCCTTTCACCCACACATAATGTCAGGTTTCTCTAACACTGCCTTCTATGGCAAACGCAGCAGCATTCGCATGCCGCACCGATGGCTACATGGACCGATTCAGTTGCCGCATTCGCATTCGGATGTAAGGAATCACCCCCATTGACTTAGATGCTTTCTGATTTTTTGCCGCATTCGCATGCCGCATACCGCGTGTAAGGAATATAGCCTTAAATCTGTGTAAAATGGGTCTGTGGAGATTGGTGTATACGCGTGTTGGGGAAGAGGGCGGGGGGGGGGGGGGGGTTATGGTAAGGACCATACAAATTGATTAAGGAGTCGTCCAAAGTTTTCAAACATTTTCACGCGGTTGTATAAACGGGACGACAAGTGTGGGGGAGGAAGGATGTCAGTCAAATACGACTAAAATGTTGATATTTACAACGTTCTATTTAGTGAAATATTTAAATGTTGATGTGTACTATTTGGGTGGGGATGGGGGGGGGGGGTAGTACGCTTTGCACAACCGTGAAAATGTTGAAAAAGTTGGATGGCCCCTAATATAATGTAAGCATTATATAATCAAGACACCTCAACCATCTAAGGTTATGTAAGGACGGGTACAGACTTGTGACTGTACGCGCTCATGGCGACCTTATAGTGCTGTGCCACTGGGAGACCAGGCCGCCAGCACCATGCCCTGATATCCCACTCAGTCACCATATCCTGATGCCGAGCCCTCCAGTCCTTGCCCTATCCTAATGCTAAGCACCTGGCTAGGAAGTGACAAGTATCAATTTTGAAGTCATTGAGATTGACTCGACCAGGGTCCCGAATCCCACGATCTACCAAAGTGGGAGAGGTGACGCTCAACTCATTCGGCCATCCCGTCTGTTCCCATAGGTTAGGCGTCTCGGGCATTATTTGGGGCATCTCTTGGTGAAGGCCAAGAGGGCCTATATGTATGAGTCAATTTTTAACCCGACCAGGGTTAAAGCAGGGTGCCGGGTTATCTAACCCCGGGGTTCCAAATGTGTCACGGGGGATGTATGTGACCAAAGCTGGTTAGCTAACCGATGTGCTATTTATAGATTTGGGAAATCCCTCTGCGTTTGTAGCCATATATTAGGCTCAAATATATTAAATGCTATCATATTTAACAGAATTACATACGCAATAAGTGACATTTTGATCAATTTAACCCTAAATTCGAAGCGTTATTAAGGCTACCGCCGCCTTGGCGGCGATATTAATAGTTATATTTTCGAATCGACGAACGTAAAGTAAACAACCCACCGCCGCGGCCAGTATGGGAGGCGACGTCGATACGGCGGGGGCGGCGATTTGTTTACTTTAGGTTCGGCGATTCGAAAATATAAATATTAATATCACCGCCAATGCGGCGGTAGCCTTAATAATGGTTCGAATTTAGGGTTAAATTGATAAAATTTCACTTATTGCGTATGTAATTCTGTTAAATATGATCGCATTCAATAGATTTGGCCAAAATCGCTGCCTAACCCCACCTTTAACCCTGGTTTCGCTTGGGGTTAGGTCAGGCGACTTTACCCTCGCCGAGTTAGTTTAACCCCGACACATACATACACAGTTTTCGCCACTTACCCGGGATATCCGCACGACGCCGGGTTACGAGCGCTAACCCGGTCTCATACATATAGGCCCTGGTGGGCTACCTGGGGAAGGCTGACCTGGGGCAGGCTGACCTGGCACCAACTAGGGCGGGACGCATACGCAAACAATCCGACACAGTCCAGGAAACATGCCTATAAATAGTAGCCATACATCACTTACTACTGGGCAGAGGGCATGGCTTATCTGGGTCAAAGGTCAGCGTCAGACTAGAGCATCGTTAAAGGTACATAATGCGATGAAAGGATAATATATTTAAAATCTAAAGCACTTGTCCAGGTTTGGTTCTACATATTTATGTTAGGTACTGTTGTACTCATTAACCAATTATCACTGCATATAAGGGAATACTGAGACAATTAAATCGAATTTTTACAGTAGATTGATTGTTGCTCTACATTACTTTAATATCACTTTAATTTTAAGGAAGCTTCATTATAAATTCTTATCTTTGGAGATATCTGAAATGAAACCAAACAAAATTAAATTGTGTGTTTAGGTCAAAATGATCTCGTAGGTGAAGTAGTGACAAGTTCTGTTTGATTGAATTATTCCCCAGGGCCTATATGTATGAGACCGGGTTAGCGGTCGTAACCCGGCGTCGTGCGGATTTCCCGGGTTAGCGGTGAAAACTGCGTATGTATGTGTCCGAGTTAAACTAACTCGGCGAGGTTAAAGTCGCCTGCGAAAGGAGGGTTAAAGGTGGGGTTAGGCGCCGATTATGGCCAAATCTATTTAATGCGATCATATTTAACAGAATTACATACGCAATAAGTGAAATTTTGATCAATTTAACCCTAAATTCGAACCCCCCTTAAGGCTACCGCCGCATTGGCGGCGATATTAATAGTTATATTTTCGAATCGACGAACGTAAAGTAAACAAATCGCCGCATTGACGTCGCTTTCCATACTGGCGGCGGTTTGTTGACTGTACGATCATCGATTCGAAAATATAACTATTAATATCGCCACCAATGCGGCGGTAGCCTTAAGGAGGGTTCAAATTTAGGGTTAAATTGATAAAATTTCACTTATTGCGTATGTAATTCTATTAAATATGATAGCATTTAATATATTTTAGCCTAATATTTGGCTACAAACACAGAGGGATTTCCCAAATCTATAAATAACTGAAACTTTAGCTAACTCGGGCGCGCTTTGGTCACATACATCCCCCGTGACACATTTGGAACTCCGGGGTTAGCTAACCCGGCACCCTCCTTTAACCCAGGTGAGGTTAAAAATTGGCTCATACATATGGGCCCTGTTTTCTACACTACTTGTGTACTGAGAGAACCAGTGTCTAAGTTGGATATCTAGGTCAGTGTTTTTGGTTTAGAAAATTTGTTGATTTCACCGGACTATGCACTTTAATTTCTTCATTGGAAGAGTGTCATATGTGTGTGTAGTGTGTGTGTGTGATTATGTCTGTGTGTAATATATATGTGTGTGTGTGTGTGTAATATATGTGTCTGGGCCTATATGTATGAGCCCGGGTTAGCGCTGCGAAGCTGGTTTTCGGCGGGTTTACCGGGTTAGCGGCGAAAACTGCGTATGTATGTGTCGGGGTTAGACAAACTCGGCGAGGTTAAAGTCGCCTGCACTAACCCCAAGCGAAAGGAGGGTTAAAGGTGGGGTTAGGAACCGATGATGCCCAAATCTATTGAATGCGATCATATTTAACAGAATTAGATACGCAATAAGTGAAATTTATTCAAATTAACCATAAAATTGAACCGTTATTAAGGCTCCCGCCGCATTGGCGGTGTTATTCATATTGTCGAATCGACGAATGTAAAGTAAACAAATCGCCGCCTCCGCAGCGACGTCGATATGCATACTGTCCAACGTCAAATAAAAATGGTCGCCGCCAAATCGACGGCAATATATTAGGCCCAAATCTATTGAATGCTGTCATATTTAACAGAATTACATACTCAAATCGTGAAATTTCATTAAATTAACCCTAAATTCGAAGCAATATTAATGTAGCAGCTACATCGGCGGAGATATTCATATTGTCCAATCGACGAATGTAAGCAGGCACAGAGGGATTTCCCAAATCTATAAATAGCGCATCGGTTAGCTAACCAAGCTGCGCTTTGGTCACATACATCCCCCTTGACACATTTGGAACTCCGGGGTTAGCTAACCCGGCACCCGCCTTTAACCCCGGTCCGGTTAAAAATTGGCTCATACATATGGGCCCTGATTGTATCTCATTATTTGTGTGTAGTGTGTCTGTCTGGTTGTGTATCTCATTGTGTGTGTAGTGTGTATGTTCTACTTTCTCTGAGCAGAGGTGGTGGGAGAAGGTATCAGTACGACACATCTATACCGCCGTTAGTGCCACAAATTGGTTGACAATTACATAGTTGTGTTAAATGTAGCCAAGCCTCTCCAATTATGAACTAATTGGCCAGACCTTGCCGCCATGTTGGAATCTCTGTGGGGCCTTAGGATTGGAACAGACATGGACTTGTTGGCATTCACAATGACGTGTGTGTGTGTGTGTGTGTGTGTGTGTGGTTTACGTGCGTGGATGGGGAGGTTGGTTGTTTGTTGGAGTTTTACATCCTGGCAACATCTAAGGCCATATCAGGATGGGTACTGACTCATGACAGTGCCCACTCATGGTGACTATACGGTACGAACCCACTGGCACCATGACCCATTATCCCACTCAGTTACATTATCCTGACAATGAACTAACCAGTCCTTGCCCTATCCTATTAATGCTGAGCGCCAGGCTAGGAAGCGACAAGTATCAATTTTAAAAGTCATTGGTTTGACTTGACCAGGAACCGAACCCCCGACCTTCCACACGAGAGACCCACACTCTACTGATTCAGCCACCACGCGCGGTGTGTGTCGGGGGGGGGGGGGGGGGGAGTGCCACAGTAGAGCCAAGTGGTAGAATATACGTGATATATTACAGAGAAACATTTGTTTGTTTAACATCCCCCTAGCACAAAAAGAAGACATCGGCTATTGGGGTCATACAGTGGTTAAACATATCTGACTGACAAATTAAAGTTTCATAGTCTGATGGGTTTTGAGTTTCTGTCATTTTCTGAGATAAAGATTTTAGGCTGATCATTATAATCTACCCTACTTTCATTTGAAGTAACTTTTATTTTAAATAACTAACTTTTGAGATATTTGAAGCGCAAACAAGCAAAATTAGTTTTGGCAAGCTTGCCAAAACTCTGACACCATAGGTTTCTGCAGTAATAGGTTCTATTAAATTGCCTCAGTATTCCCATCTATGTGGTGACATATGTTTAACAAGTGCACCAGTGTTTAAGTTAGATATGTAGAATCAAATTGAGATACTTGTTTTGGTTTTGAAAATTTGATGTTTCATTGGACTATGCGGCTTTAAGAGAAACTACATGAAGCTGCATTGTGAACTAAAAGCATAAAATTGTCAAAAGTAAAACAATTATCTAAACTGGATCCTACACATCTAACTTAGACACTGGTGCACTTAAGGCCCTGTCACATTACGGCGTATGGCGGGAGCGTATTGAAAACCTACGTAGGTCCTGCGCGTGCCGGCCTATGATGACATTTGGTGACCTTTCGGGTGGTTTTGAGCGTATGTGGAACCTACGAGGAGCGTACGAGGAGCGTATGAGGAGCGTATGGGAGCGTGCTGTGACATTTTTTGACAGTATGGGCCATACGCCCTCATAGGTCGGTTTTTTTTTAGCATGCACAAAAAAATTTGGACGGACGGATTTATGAAAGCGTATGGCGGCGTATGCCTCATACGCTTCACATACGCCGGCATCTGGCGGCGTATGAGTAGCGTATGCATAGCGTATGAGTAGCGTATACGGCGTATGCCGACGTATATGACGTAACGCGCTTACGCCGCCATACGCTCCCGCAAAAAACCCTAATGTGACAGCCCCTTTATTAATATTGGTCACCACATAGAAGGGAATACTGAGTCAATTTAATAGAAGCTGTTGCTGCTGAAGACTATTTTGTTTTCGCGTACTTGCCAAAATTAATTTGACATGTTTGCACTTCAAATATCTCCAAAGTTAGCCATTTAAAATAAAAGTTGCTTCAAACTTAAAATAAGGTAGGTAATGAGCGTCAAGTTAATGCGTCTATCTCAGAAAATGACAGAAACTCGAAACCATCGGACTATGCAACTTTAATATATTATGGGATGGGTCCTTGTTGTGATGGATCACGCTAGACCGGTGTAACGATTTCAAGTTCCCCCCCCCCATCCCAAGTTCCCCCCCGGGAATCTGAAAACGTTTTTAACTTCCCTCCGGGGAAATTAAAAACGTTTTCAGATTCCTGGGGGGGAACTTAAAAACAGTTTTCAGATTCCTCCCCCTATTTTCAAATTCCCCCCTCCGGGAATTTAAAATTGTTTAAAAAACTTTAAAAAACGTTTTAAATTTCAGACCTATAATTTTTTTTTCTTAACCATCTTGGAGACTTTTTGTGTCATTTGTGGTTAAATATGTTTTATTGTACTAGTAATAATTTCCATTATGCTATTCTCTGTATATTATAATATTTGTCATGAAAAATAAAAAATAACAAAAAATAACAAAAATAAAGAAAATTCCCCCAAAATGGGGGCGGAGGGAAAGTTAAAACGAGGGAGGGAATTTGAAAACGTTTTCAAATTCCCCTGGGAGGAATTTGAAAACGTTTTCAAGTTCCCGGGGGGGAACTTGAATATGGGGGGAATTTGAAATCTTTACACCGGGAGTAATACTTTGTTACACTGTCTTGATAACAAGGCTGCTGTTTGTTTGGGTTTTACATCCTGGCAACATCTAAGGTCATATCGGGATGGGCACTGACTTTTGACAGTGTGTGCACTCATGGTGACTTTATAGTGCTGCCCCACTGGGAGACCAGGCTGGCAGCAGCATGACTAGATTGTCCATTTAGTCACATGATCCTGATACTGGGATAACCAGTCCTTGCCTTAAAGCTGCATCGTCTGATCAAATATAAAATTTTCAAAACCAAACCAATTATCTAGATTTGATTTTACATATCTAACTTAGATACTGCTGCACTTATTAAGCAATTGCTTCTGCGTAGAAGGCCATACCAAGTCAATTTAACAGAACCTCTTACTGCAGAAGTCTGTTGTGTCAGAGTTTTGGCAAGCTTGCCAAAACTAATTTTCCATGTTTGCACTCAAAATATCTCAAAGGTTTACCATTTAGAATAGAAGTAACTTTGTACTAATGTAAAATAGATACTAGTGATCCATCTAATATATTTATCTCAGAAAAAATACAAAAATTCAAAACCACCAAACTATGCAACTTTAACCTCGTAAAGCTAGGATTCCTTACATGTGGTATGCGGCATGCGAATGCGGCATTCGAACGGATTGGGTGCTTTCACCCACACCCACACATAGTGTCAGGTTTCTCTAACTCTGTTTTCTATGGCAAATGCAGCAGCATTCGCATTCGCATGCCGCACCGATGGCTACATGGACCGATTCAGTTGCCGCATTCGCATTCGGAAACATGGAATCACACCCATTGACTCAGAAGCTTTTCGATTTTTTGCCACATTCGCATTCGCATGCCCCATACCGCGTGGAAGGATTGTAGCCTTAATGCTGACTGCCAGGCTAGGTAGCGACAAGTATAATTTTTCTAGGTCAGTGCTTTGACTCAGACAAGTTTCGAAGTCCCTAGCCTCCACATGACCCATTCGGCCACTACAACTGGTTCAACCACCCGATAGAAAACGTGTCAGGAGGCCGGGTTATCGTCATAGCAACATGAAATCTTAATCTAAGAAGCTACATATATTGTTCAAATACTTATCTGTCATGGTGCAGGCGGTCTGGTCTTCCAGTGGGGCAGCACTATAAAGTGATTGAACTCCTGTCACCACAAGTAGGTGCCTGTCCTAATATGACCTTAGATGTTGCCCCAACCCTAACCCCAACTAAAGGAAGTGGAGGTGGGATGTGACCTTAAAATGTTGCCAGAACGGTAAACCCCAATGAAGGATCGTGGTGAGGTGGGTGTGAACCATCGTAATGCTGCACTTTGACTTCACCTCTGGGTGCAGAGGTCAGAGGTCAAACCAGTGTTAGTCACGATTCGGTTTTCAGGTCTCTTTTCGTTATTTTGTGTTGTCTTTTCCCGGCACTATCATTTATTCATTTATTCATTTATTAGATTTTTTGTACATATTTTACATCCGGGGAGTCACAGGGCGCAGTGGCTTAACCGGTAGAGTGCGGGTCTCGCTTGCGGAAGGTCGGGAGTTTTTCTTGAAGATTTATACTGCCTATCACGGATAAGTCTGAATAGACTTGTTTTCACCATTAGACAGTTTGTCGATAGAAAGCCTGAGTCTACACTTTTACCGACCCAAGGGATATTTAACCTCCCACACCACATAGCTATGGGATGAGAGCAACTGGTCTTTGATGTCGCTGTAAGTTATACACAGTGGTGGAAATCCAAATTGGCACGGGGAATCAAACCACCAACCTTCAGATTAGGAGTCCGACCTAGAAAAAAGTCAGACACTCTAACCACTCCGCCACAGAGAACACCACGAGTTGGGTTCCCAGTTGAGTCAAACCAATGACTTTAAAATTGATACTTGTCACTTCATAGCCAGGCGGTAGGCATTAATAGGATAGGGCAGGATTGGTTAGCTCAGTGTCAGGATAATGTGACTGAGTGGGAAATCGGGTCATGGTGTCACCGACCTGATTTCCCAGTGGGGCAGCAATATAATGTCACCATGAGTGCGCACAGTCACAAGTCGGTTCTCGTCCTGATATGACCTTAGATGTTGCTAGGAAGTAAAACAACAAAACAACATCAGGGGAGTGTGGAGTTGACGCAAGGATTCTTTCCTCCTGTGGCGCATCACCATGTGGCCCGCGTAACCGAGTAACCGTGTAATGTATACCCCGGCGTGAGGTCATCTGTTGCCATGGTTACCTTCTTATCGCCAAACAAGGGTGGGAACGCGTTGGGGGTCGGTGAGAGGTCAAGCGGGGGTCAAGTCATGTGTAGGGCAAGCGCGGGTGTGTGTGTGTGTGCGTGTGCGCGCGCAGGTGGGTGGGTACGCGCACATCTATGTGTGTGTGTGTGTGGGTAGGTGCGCGCATGTCTGAGTGTGTACGGGCGGTGGGGGTGGGGTGATGGAGGGTGGGGGGTTGTTGAACGGCTTTTACTGGTCCATCATGAAGGGTGCGAATGGTTCTTTTTTTACCTTCACTTTAAAAAAAAATTTAATAAAAAAGCTGGGTAGTTTGTGTTCAAAAGTAATATATTGCTCGTGTGAAGACACATTCCACTGGTGGTGTGGTAGGGCAGAAACAACCTCCAGTCTATTTGTGCGTTCTATGTATAAACTCACTCACACACTCACAGACTCACTCACACACACTCACACACTAACATTATCTTACTATCATTAGCTTACTATCTGTTTGTGCGTTATATGTATAATATATATCAAACTCACTAGCTCTCTATCATTATGTCACTAACATTAGCTTACTCGCATTAGCGTACTATCATCATCATCATCTTCATGCTGTCGGTCGCGATGCGACAAGGACTGCTTTCATTACTTGACTGCCGCTCTCCATTTAGCTCTCTGCTGTGAGAGTGATGTCCATGAGTCGGTCTTAATATTGCTCAGCTTCATGTTTCTCTTGATGGTATCCTTGAACCGGAGACAAGGGTGCCCTCTCTTTCTGTAACCAGAAGACAGTTGAGAATAGAGGATCTGCTTTGGTAGCCTGTCTGATGACATCCTCATGAGGTGTCCAGTCCACTGGAGACAGCATTCATGAAAGCTGCCTGCAAAAGTGTTGAAGTGCTGCTGGCTTTTGCAAGTTACCAGCGGCACTCTCTTGGGGAGCAAATAGAGGTTTCACACCGGCAAGAACATGTCCAGACAGGCGCAAAACTATTTGTCCCTGCAGTGGCTGGTCGGGAGATGTTGGGAGTTCCATACATCAACCACCCTTAATGCTGCCACAGTGACATCGTTTTCTGTTTAGGGTTTGCTCCCTTAGCCTTCAGTTCCGTCACGAACCTGTACCACAAGGCAATGGTTTATGACTCTGCAGGGCAGGGGGGTCAACCTCCCTGAGGTATTGCAATACCTGCATACCATACTTACTATCATTAGTTCACTATCATTAGCTCACTATCATTAGTTTACTATCTATTTGTGCGTAATATGTATAATATATATCAAACTCACTAACACTCACTCACACAATCAAAGTTTTACTTTTGCTTTTTTAGTACAGCGTGAAGTTTTCGTGCGGGGGGGGGGGGTAGAATCAGTTTGGTAAAGTTCCCTAGAAACGGCAGGGGATGGGGAGAGAATACCTCACCGAAAACAGCATTGTTTTCTTGTTAGCTGGTACGATTAAATATAGCATTACCTTCTGAAGTGAACATGTTGGAATTAACATGAACATATAGAGATAAACGTGTTGGAATTAACATGAACATTTAGAGATAAACACATTGAAATTAACATAAACATTTAGAGATAAACATGTTGAAATCAACATCAATATTTAGAGATAAACACATTGAAATTAACATGAACATTTAGAGATAAACATGTTGAAATGAACATTTAGCGATAAACACATTGAAATTAACATGAACATTTAGAGATAAACACATTGAAATTAAAATGAACATTTAGAGATAAACATGTTGAAATTCAACATGAACATTTAGAGATAAACATGTTGGAATTGACCATGAACATTTAGAGATAAATGCATTGAAATTAACATGAACATTTAGAGATAAACATGTTGAAATAACATGTTGAAATGCAAATTTCGAAATAACCCTGTTGAAATGAACATGAGCGAGGTGGAATGAACATGACATTGTAGAGATGACCATTCATGTTGTATCTCGGATGTTGGTGCGTTCTTTTTTCAATATTTCCTTTACCATGTCTGCTGTGAAAATAAAGGTTTTATGAAACGAACACGTTGCAATGAACATGGCAATCCAGAAATAACCATTCCTGTTGTGCTTGCGACATGCCAAAGACCATAAGACGTCTCACCCCGTATCTCTCCCATGGTAATGTAAATTTCGCAGTGCCACCTTGTGGTGGGTTTGATCAGCCTGGCTGCTGGTTGGTGTTTCACATGTAAACACATACAATTATATTATACATGAGATAGGTAAGTATGAATACACATCAATATGAAATTGTTATGAACAAATACACATCATCATCAGCATCATCATCATCAGCATCGCCATCATCACACATCTTTCACATTCATATATATATTTATGCATATAATATAGCACCTGTTTAACCAAGAGAACAGCCAGCACACCAAATGGTGGGTTTGATCATTTTGATTACACAGTACAGGCTGAGTGAGCCGTCTTAGTATTATAGGATCTTTGGACATGCCTTTGTATCTATTTGTCTCTGTGTGACCTGTTTACTCTTACACCAGGTGGGATGGCCGAATGAGTTGAGCGCCCGCCGCCTGTTTTGGGAGATCGGGGTATCCGAACCCATTGGTTCATGGTTTCGAACCCTAATCAAACCAATGATTTCTTAAACATTTTTACTTGTCACTTCCTAGCCTGGTGTTCGGTATTATTAGGATAGGGCTAGGACTGGTTGGCTAACGGTCAGGATAATGTAACTGAGTGGGATATCGGGTCATTGTGCTGACGGCTTGATTTGCCAGTGGGGCAGCACTATAAAGTCATAAGTCGGTACCCGTCCTGGTGTGACCTTAGATGTTGCTAGGATGTAAGACAACCAACAACAACAGATGGTCTACTCTTTACAGTGGGGTGACCGGGCGCGGTGGCCTAATCGGTAGAGCGTGGGCCTCGCGTGTGGAAGGTCGGGAGTTCGGTTCCCGGTCGAGTCAAACCAATGACTTTAAAATTGGTACTTGTCGCTTCCTAACCAGGTGCTCGGCATTAATAGGATAGTGCAAGGACTGGTTAGCTCAGTTTCAGGATAATGTGACTCAGTAGGATATCGGGTCATGGTGCCGGTTGCCTGATTTCCCAGTGGGGAAGCACTATAAAGTCGCCATGAGTGCACACTGTCACAAGTCGGTACCCATCCTGATATGACCTTAGATGTTGCTGGGACGTAAAACAACAACAAACAAATAAACTTTACTGTGGTGAGGTTGGTAGGGTGAATGAGGGGTGGGATGGGTGTGTGTGTGGGGGGGGGGTCGTGGGGGTGCTCTAGTTAGGAGGACTTGTGGGGACACACGCCCTCCATTTCTGAACTAATCAGATGACAGCAGCATGTATTTTATCTTGTGCAGGTTACCAGCTTATTAGACTCATTAGCCTCCCAGTGTCTCACCAACCCACACTAACTAGTAGGTGTACCTAGAAGGCAGTGTATAATTTGCCTTTTGGGGGGGGGGGTATTTTTACTCGAGTGTGTGGTTATGTATGTATGTATGTATGTATGTATGTATGTATGTATGTATACATGTATGTATACATGTATGTATACATGTATGTATACATGTATGTATTCATGTATGTATACATGTATGTATACATGTATGTATACATGTATGTATACATGTGTGTATACATGTGTGTATGTATGCATGTATGTGTATGTATGCATGTATGTATGTATGTGTGTATGTATATCGGATGGCCGAATCAGTTGCGTCCTTCTCCCACTTTGGTCGTGGGCTTCGAACCCAGGTCGAGTCAAACCAGTGACATAAAAATGATTACTTGTCGCTTCCTAGCCAGGCACTCAGCATTATTAGGATAGGGCAAGGACTGATTGGGGCAGTGTCAGGATAATGTGACTTTGTGGGATATCAGGTCATGGTGCTGGTGGCATGATCTCCCAGTGAAGCAGCACTATAAAGTCGCCATGAGTGTGCACTGTCAGAAGTCGGTACCCATCCTGATATCACCTTAGATATTGCCAGGGCGTGAAGCATGTTGAAATGAACATGTTCTGCGTTAAATATGTATAATATATCATAAAGCTCCAACAACCAATCCTGACTCACTCACTCACTCACTCACTCACTCACTCACTCACTCACTCACTCACTCACTCACTCACTCACTCACTCACTCACTCACTCACTACCCAACCTCACCTCACTTCACACTCACTCACTCACTTCACACTCACTCACTCACTCACTCACTCACTACCCAACCTCACCTCACACTCACTCACTCACTACCCAACCTCAGTCATGCACTCACTCACTCACTACCCAACCTCACACTCACTCACTCACTCACTCACACACTCACTCAGTCACTCACTCACTCACTCACTCACTCACTCACTACCCAACCTCACTTCACACTCAGTCACTCACTCACTCACTACCCAACCTCACTTCACACTCAACCACTCACCCAGTCACTCACTCACTCACTCACTCTCTCACTCACTCACTCACTACCCAATCTCACTTCACACTCAGTCACTCACTCAGCCACTCACTCACTCAGTCACTCACCAACTCAATCACTCACCAACTCACTCATTCACACACTCACTACCCAACCTCACTTCACACTCACTCACCAACTCACTCACTCAATCACTCACTCAATCACTCACTCAAACACTCCTGGGTACCCCCCGTCTGTTTGGGATTAGCGCGCGGTGCCCGTCTCAGTGTGTGAGAGTGTGTTGTGCGTGTGGTGGTCACTACATGGGTACACACGTACACATCGTTTGTTTAGGATCAGGGTGCGGTGCCTGTCTCAGTGTGTGTGTGGCGGTCCCTACCTGGGTACACATCGTGTGTTTAGGATCAGGGCGCGGTGTCCGTGTCAGTGTGTGTGTGTGGCGGTCCCTACCTGGGTACACACTGTGTTTAGGATCAGGTCGCGGTGTCTGTCTCAGTGTGTATGTGTGTCTGTCTCAGTGTGTGTGGTGGTTCCTACCTGAGTACACATCGTGTGTTTAGGATCAGGGTGTGGTGCCCATCTCAGTTTGTGTGTGTGGCGGTCCCTACCTGGGTACACACTGTGTTTAGGATCAGGTCGCGGTGTCTGTCTCAGTGTGTATGTGTGTCTGTCTCAGTGTGTGTGGTGGTTCCTACCTGGGTACACACCGTGTGTTTAGGATCAGGTCGCGGTGTCTGTCTCAGTGTGTATGTGTGTCTGTCTCAGTGTGTATGTGTGTCTGTCTCAGTGTGTATGTGTGTCTGTCTCAGTGTGTATGTGTGTCTGTCTCAGTGTGTGTGGCGGTCCCTACCTGGGTACACGCTGTGTTTAGGATCAGGTCGCGGTGTCCGTCTCAGTGTGTATGTGTGTCTGTCTCAGTGTGTGTGGTGGTTCCTACCTGGGTACACATCGTGTGTTTAGGATCAGGGTGTGGTGCCCATCTCAGTGTGCGCATGTCTATATATGTGTGTGTATGTGTGTGTGTCGGTCCCTACCTGAGTACACACCATCTGTTTAGGATGAGGGCGCGGTGCCCGTCTCAGTGAGTGTGTGTCTATGTGTGTGTGGTGGTCCCTACCTGGGTACACACCGTGTGTTTAGGATCAGGGCGCGCTGCCCATCTCAGTGTGTGTGTCTATGTTTGTGTGTGTGTCTATGTGTGTGTGGTGCTGGTCCCTACCTGAGTACACACCGTGTGTTTAGGATCAGGGCGTGCTGCCCATCTCAGTGTGTGTGTCTATGTTTGTGTGTGTGTCTATGTGTGTGTGGTGCTGGTCCCTACCTGAGTACACACCGTGTGTTTAGGATGAGGGCGCGGTGTCGTCTCAAGCCGACACTGCTATGATCAGCAGGTATTTCTGGCAGGTGTCGGATTTTGCAAATATTGTTGCTGCGGTGCCTAAACACTGGAGGTGTCCCCTCCCCACGCCCCACCCCCACCCCACCGGGAGGACACCCAGGAGCTGGAGGTCTGACCCAGTGGCAACCCGGGAGTTGGGGGGAAGGGGGGAGGTGCCAGGACGAGCTGCTAGGTGTGGGTCTGTTGAGGGAGGTGGGTTTGTGGGTGGGGGGTGGATGGGTGGAATACCCATGTACCCATCATATTTGTTGCGGTATCGAACACTGAATTCGGAAATATGGATTTGTTTGTTTCGCTTTGTATCTATCGCCATTCTAAAAATACGAGCCGAGTAGCTCAACAGCTGCAGATAGTGTCCTGGTACCTTACATGCAGTGTCCTGGTACATTACACAGTCTCCTTGTACAGTACCGGCGACGTCCTGGTACCATACACGCGACGTCCTGTCACCTTACCCACTGTCTCCTGGTACCTTAGACGCCATGTCCTGGTACCTTACATGCCGTCTCCTGGGACCCTTTCATGCTGTTTTCTGGTATCTTATACAGTATGTCCTGGAAGATTGCTGCTCCCAATATATTTAGATTGTTCACTCACTCACTCACTCACTCACTCACTCACTCACTTCTTCTCCCCTGTCCCGCCTGCCTCTCCCTCATCCTTATCCATCTTCACTTCTCTCTCTATTTCCTGTGCCCTCTCCTGCTCTCCCGCTCTCCTCTCCCCCTTTCTTCTTCCTCTTCCTCCTCTCTTCCTTCCACCACCACCACCACATACCACCTTCTGTATACTTGCTGCCCGCCTTCCGCTCTCTATAAACACACAGACGATAGCTGGGCCGCGTTCAGGCTCCGTCTCGGAGGCGCCCTTGACGTCAGGTTAGTCTGAACGACAACAGCAGTTGGTCGCCTCGAAAATGGCCACCTCCATAGGTGGCGGCCATTTGCAATGGACAAGCTGCGCTGTAATTGGCTGAAAGCACTGAATGTGACGGCCATTTTCGAGGCGCTTTTCATCTCCAGTCTGAAAAGAGAGGCATCTCCGAGACGCACTCTGAACGGTATTAGGCCAAAAAGCATCGCTGAGACGTCGCCGAGGAGCCTCCGAGACGGACCCTCCGAGGAGCCTCCGAGACGGACCCTGAACGCGGCCCTGATTAGACACTTTCTGTTGTCGAACTCTCCTGCGTTAGTGCGTGGAGAGAGGGAAGTTGTTCGTGCCTTTGCCACCACGTGACGCTGGTTCCCGCTTGGTGCGTCGCTAGGCTTGTTACCGGTTGCTGTTGTGTGGCGGTTGTCCGGTTTATGCACGCTGGGTCTCGGCTTGTAGAACAGCTATGTATGTGCTTTCGGTTGTAACCTGCATTATTTAGGTCAGCTGTGTTCTGTACTCGCAGTGTAGCCTGCAGGCAGTAGGTCACATGACCTGTGCCCTGCACAAAGTAGGAAACCAGACCTGTAGATCGAACAAAGTAGGTCATAGTTCCTGTAAATCGAAAAAAGTAGGTCATAGGACCTGTATGCCAAACAAAATAGGTCACAATACCTGTATACCGATCAAAGTAGGTCACGTGACCTGTATCCGTAATAAAGTAGGTCATCGGACCTGTAGCCTAACAAAGTAGGTCACAACACCTGTAGGCTGCATGAAGTAGGACACATACATGACTTGTAAATTTAAAAAGTAGGTGACAGGATCTGGTCACTGTTTGTTGGGACTTTATTTCCCAGCAGTATTCAGGATGGGTACTGACATGTTACAGGGCAGACTGATGTTGATTTTATAGTGCTGCCCCACTGGGACACTCACTGCTCACACCATGACCCGATGTCCCAATCACTTACATTATCCTGCCGCTGAACCAACCCCGTCCATATCCTATCCTATTCCTACTGAGCGCCAGGCTAGGGAGCAACAATTATCAATTTTGTACGCCATCGGTTTGAGTCGATTGGAATTAGAACCCGCGCCCTCCTACAGAGGAAGCAGCTAGCCAGCGCTCTATTATTTGTTCATGTCATGGATGATGCCGAGTGTTCTACCCAGCCGGCAGGTGGCGTGACAGTGCATATCCGGTATCCCTCATGTGGTTCATAAAACCGGCATGTCACAACTAAACGCCTGGTTTCCTAATGCCAGGTACACACCTACCGTTCATCCGCACCCACCTACCGTTTACAAACTAAAACTGCCCAAAAGTCGGTAGGTGTGCACTCCCCTAGCACACCTACCGATTGCGATTCACGACTAAAAACTAATTTTTAGGGCTAAAACGGGTTGATTACGATTGCGATTCGCGATTCGAAAAATGAATCAGCCCGTTTTCAGTTTTAAGCGGGTCGGGTCGAGTCGTGAGTTTTAGTGCGCGAATCGTAAACGGTAGGTGTGTACTTGGCATTAGTCTCCAGCATTCATTGCGGTAGTAGTATTGGGAGCTGTGGCTGAATCGGTACAGCGCAGGCCTCGAGTGCGGGAGATTGGGAGTTCGGTTCCTGGTCGAGTCAAACAAATGACTTAATAAATTGTTACTTGTTGCTTTTTAGCCTGGCGCTCAGCATTAATAGGATAGGGCAACGACTGGTTAGCTCAGTGTCAGGATAATGTGACTGAGTGGGATATCAGGTCATGGTGCCAGCAGCCTGATTTCCCAGTTGGGTAGCACTATATAGTCACCATGAGTGCAGGCTGTCACAAGTCGGTACCCATCGTCATATGACCTTAGATGTTGCCAGGACTTCAACAATCAACCAGCGTACCAAACATTGTGGTAGTAAGCACTAACCCACTGCTTGGGGCTGGGGTTCACTTTTTTGTTGCTATTACATTCATTGATTAAACTTGCATAGTCCGATGGCTTTGAATTTCTGCATTTTTTCTGAGATAAATATATTAGATCGATCACTAGTATCTACTTTACATTAGTTCAAAGTTACTTTTATTTTAAATGGTAAACATTTGAGATATTTTGAGTGCAAACATGGAAAATTAGTTTTGGCAAGCTTGCCAAAAGTCTGACACCATAGACTTCTGCAGTAACAGGTTCTGTTAAATTGGCTCAGTATTGCCTTCTATGCAGAAACAAATGCTTAATATGTGTATCAGTATCTAAGTTAGATATGTAAAATCAAATCTAGATAATTGGTTTGGTTTTGAAAATTTGAAATTTGATCAGACTATGCAGCTTTATGCAGGGCAGTGCTTACAAAATGAGCAACGCATTCCCCCAGCATCGTCTACATGCACACCTGCGACCTGTACTCCCCCCCCCCCCCCCCCCCTGCAATATAGACTTTACACCCCAGTGCTGTGTGTGACGCGGTGACAAAGGTGTCTGCAACTTCTACTTTTACAATTCTAACTCCTATCTCACAACTTTTTGAAAGCACTGCGGGCGAAATTTCAATGGCAGACGATATTAGTGTTCTTCACCATTCCACTGCTCCTTGACACATCCTAGTGGTGCCAAGTGCCAGGCTAGGTAGCCTTATGTAATAGCTTTTATGTCCTTGGTTTGACTCGACCAGGGTTCGAGCCCCGGGGTTTGTTGCAAAGGAAGCATCTGGCATAGAACACCGTCATGACTGCGCAATACACGTCCATATATGCACTGATATGTTCCCAGGACGTAAAACCCCAACAGCCAATCTAAGTATCATCAAGGATTGACAGAAGCGGTGTTGGGATAATTTTACAGATGTTCATATGAGCGTCATGGAGGTGATGAAAATGAGGAAATATTGCACCTACACCTGGATTCAACCCCACAGTTATTGTCATTCCGGTGGTAGATTGCTATCCATTCCACTACCTAGGCTCCCTGATGCAACCACCCTACCCAGGCCTACATATATCTATCTACATGTGGCCAGTTCGTACGTCCTTAGTTTGCCTCTGCCGGGAATCGACCCTTGACCTGCCTCCAGGGGAAGCGATCGCTCTACCCACTCAACCATCCCGTCCAGTGGCGCTTTCTGAAGGGAAGTGTAGGGACGAGGTAAAGTGTCTCCGGGTTCGTCCATTCAGAGCTGGGGGGTGGGTGGGGAGGTGCGTGTCCCCTGGTTACGCTCAAACAGATGCCCGTATGAATGTGCCTTTTCTATCCCCTCCCCCCTCTCTCTCCGTCCCCCTCCCCCTCTCTCTCCTTCCCGCTCCCCTCGCTCTCTCCTCCCCCCCTCCCCCTCTCTCTCCTCCCCCTCCCTGCTTCTCCCTCCCCCCTCCCCTCCCTCTCTCCCCCTCCCTCCTTTTCTCTCCCCCCTCCCTCTCTCCCCTCCCCCCTCTCTTCCCCCTTCCCCCCCCCCCTCCTTCACCCTCCTTCCCCTCCCCCTCTCCCTCTCTCTCCCCCTCCCTCCCCTCTCCCCTCCCATCCCCTCTCTCCCCTTCCCCTCCTCCCTTCCCCTCTCTCCCTCCCCGTCCCCTCTCTCCCCCTCCCCTCTCTCCCCCCTCATTTCACCCTCCCTTCTCCAGTCCCTCTCTCCCCCTTCCACTCCTCCCCCTCCTCTCCCCCTCCCTCCCCTTTTCTCTCCCCCTCGCCTCACGGCTCCTCCCCCTCCCTCCCCCCCCCCCCCCCCTCCCCTCCCATTCTCCGGCTTTTACAACCTCCTTGCTGTCGCGCTATGCGCTACAGTTTATTCGGTCGTTAACTCGGGGTGGATCCCGATCTCGGCTGCGGTGGAAGAAAAACGTCGATGTGTAGTGGTGGCTGCCCGTATCTCTGTCAGGGGAGCGCCCCCACTGGGTCTCCTCCCGTCAGCGTGGTTTGTACACGCCCCCACTGGGTCTCCTCCCATCAGCGCGGTTTGTACATGCCCCCACTGGGTCTCCTCCCATCAGCGCGGTTTGTACATGCCCCCACTGGGTCTCCTCCCATCAGCGCGGTTTATACACGCCCCCACTGGGTCTCCTCCCTTCAGCGTGGTTTGTACACGCCCCCACTGGGTCTCCTCCCATCAGCGCGGTTTGTACACGCCCCCACTGGGTCTCCTTCCGTCAGCGCAGTTTGTACATGCCCCCACTGGGTCTCCTCCCTCCAGCGCAGTTTGTATACGCCCCCACTGGTTCTCCTCCCGTCACCGCGATTTGTACATTCCCCCACTGGGTCTCCTCCCGTCAGCGCGGTTTGTACACGCCCCCACTGGGTCTCCTCCCTTCAACGCGGTTTGTACACGCCCCCACTGGGTCTCCTCCCTTCAGCGCGGTTTGTACACGCCCCGAGTGGGTCTCCTCCCACAAGCGCAGTTTGTTTCCACCCCGACTGGGTCTCCTCCCATCAGCGCGGTTTGTTCCCACCCCGACTGGGTGTTCTCCCATCAACACGGTTTGTTTCCCCATCAACACGGTTTGTTCCCGCCCTGACTGGTTCTTTTCCCATCAGCGCGGTTTGTTCCCGTTCCGACTGGGTCACCTCCCGTCACCACAGTTTGTACACGCCCCCACTGGGTCTCCTCCCATCAGCGCGGTTTGTTCCCGTTCCGACTGGGTCACCTCCCGTCACCACGGTTTGTACACGCCCCCACTGGGTCTCCTCCCATCAGCGCGGTTTGTTTCTCCCCCCCCCCCCCCCACCCACCCTCCCAATAAACAAACATACACTTGTTCTAGTCTTCTAGGTTAGTTGTGACACCAGCTTGCATTTAGCCTCAGTTACTGTCGGTTATTACCGGGCGGGTGGCCGAATCGGTAGAGCGCGGACCTCGCGTGCGGGAGATCGGAAGTTCGGTTCCCGGTCGAGTCAAACCAATGACTTATACAAATTTATACTTGTCACTTCCTAGCCTGGCGCTCGGCATTAATAGGATAGAGCAAGGACTGGCTAGTTGAGTGTCAGGATAATGTAACTGAGTGTGATATCAGGTCATGTTGCTGGTGGCCTGGTCTCTCAGTGGGACAGCACTATAAAATCGCCATGAGTGTGCACTGTCACAAGTCAGTGCCCGTTCTGATATGACATTATCTGTTGCTAGGACGTAAAACAACAACAAACAAGAAAAACAAAAAAGTTGTGACACTGGTTCGCATTCATGCTCAGTTACTGCCAATATTTCCAGTGTCACATGGTCTCTGTTTACGATCCTTTACATCATTAATAACTCATTTAGTCCTCGCTAGCAGCAGTTCGCACACATCATGGGGCCTCGCATTGTGTTGTTGTCGTTCTCTGTTTGGAGAAGTATTTATCGCCATGGCACAAAAAATGTGTCCTGTCTCACATCAATCAATACCGAATACAGCCAGGTTACTGTCTATGTGGATGAATTAGGCTGTGCTAATTGTGTCCACCTCTGATTTCCCCCCCACCCCCCACCTCTGTCATATTTGGTGATGTAGAATCTTAGTTGTCCAGCGGTGGCTTCGGCGTCAACTCATCATTTATTATGAAGTCATCGATGACTGATGAGTCCAATTTGTGCTCGGAATGTGCGGTGGCGCGTTGGACATGCGTGTGTAGCTGCAGCCTTGTGGGTGAAGGAGACGATCTTTCCTCTGCTCACGCTTTTGTTTAGCTAGAGATATCTGATCAGTTTCAAACTGGGCTGTGCGTTTGCGAATAAAAGCACGTCACAAACTCCTGACCTTGGCCACTGTTTGATATGTTTCAGTGTTGAGATTACATTTCTTCAGGTTGTATTTAAAGTTGCATAGTCCGATGGTTTGAATTTCTGTATTTTTTCTGAGATAAATATATTAGATCGATCACTAGTATCTACTTTACATTAGTTCAAAGTTGCTTTCATTTTGAATGGTAAACTTTGAAGATATTTTTAGTGCAAACATGGAAGATTAGTTTTGGCAAGCTTGCCAAAACTCTGACACCATAGACTTCTGCAGTAACAGGCTCTGTTAAATTGAGTCAGTATTGCCTACTACGCAGAAACAAATGCTTAATAAGTGCATCAGTATCTAAGTTAGATATGTAAAATCATATCTAGATAATTGGTTTGGTTTTGATATTTCATCGGACTATGCAGCTTTAAGGCAGTCCTTTAAGGCCCAGTCAGGCCTTACCGTACTGAGTACCGGACACCACCGGACAAAGAATTGTCCAGTCTGGTGGTGGCCGGTGTTGAACTGTTGCAACAGCCGCCAGACAAAACGGACGCTAAACGGACAAGAAATGTACATTAACGAATAGCCAACGGACGAGAACCAGATGAGAACCGGACGGCAAACGAGTGTCAAATGGACGGACCGGACACCAACCAGACACCTACCGAACACCTACCGGACTGTTCATGGATGCGCCAAAAACCGACGGACCGAATTCCTGCAGCACCGTCAACAGACTCTTCAGATACAAACCGGACACCTAACGGATCAGTAACAGACATGAAACAGACAAAGCGGACACCAACCCTACACTTCATTCCGGTGGTGTCCGGTACAAGTTTTGTGCATGTTCAAAACTTGTACCGGACAGATAACTGACACGCCGGATGCCAGCCGTATATAAACCGTACATTGCCGTATTTCACCGGACAGTGTCCGTTTTCTATCCGGTTCCTCAATCCGGTGAGGTCTGACTGGCGCTTTAACCTTTTCAGACCATACAGACAAACTGAATATACCCTATATTTAATTATTTTGGGAATCACCTCACATACCAATGTTTCACGGCTACCCTCCTAATGCCTAGGTCACAAATGCTACGATTGCCGTACGGTGCTGCGGTCTGTGGTGTGACTTGCGGTTCGTGCAAATGTTACGGCATTGCTGTCTGCGGTTTTATTTATTCACAAAACATACAGTCATCGCAACATTTTCATGGGTTCAAATGAAATACATATTGCCTTTTTAGATGCTACAACTTTTCAAATTCAATCATTATCATTATTTACAAAAAAAATTGAATTTGCGCCCAAAAAGATATTAAAAGTTATCTAATCATAATACTAACCTGCGGCGTTGCAATTTTCCCAAGTTAAGATGACTTCAACTTAAAACAACCGCAACGCCTTGCGGCGAGCAAAAACCGTAGGGTCAACGTACGGCGACCGTAACACACCGTACGGTCTGCCTGCAAGCACGCCGTAACTCATTTGTGAGCGAGGCACAACCCTGGCAAAAATGGCCTTTCTCACTGCCAGTGTAGCTAGCTGTCAATCACGTTCATTTGGAACGTTCCCATAATTGACCTCAAAGAGAGTGGCAGTGAAATGTACACGGGTGTCTTTCAGAGAAATGTACAAAGTCTTCGTTCCACAACATTATTATAACTCAGTGTATATTTCATCTGCCGCCAGTGGAGTGGATGTCCGTAGATTGGTTGTTGGGAGTTTTACGTCCTGGCAACATCTAATGTCATATCAGTACGGAGATGTATTTAGATGTTTCCCCCCTAATTAACGGGCGGTTCCCCCAATTTAAAGAGAGATAGAGAGACAGAAAGAGACCGACAGACACACAGAGGCAGACAAAGACATACATACATACATACATACATACATACATACATACATACATACATACGTACGTACGTACGTACGTACATACATACATACATACATACATACATTACATACATACATACATACATACATACATACATACATACATACATACATACATACATACATACATACATACATACATACATACATACATACATACATACATTACATACATACATACATACATACATACATACATACCAGACGGGATGGCCGAATGAGTTAGAGCGTCCGTCTCCCGTGCTGGTAGATCGGGGGGTCGTGGGTTCGAGTCCCGGTCGAGTCAAACCAATGACTTTAAAATTGATACTTGTCGCTTCCTAGCCAGGCGCTCGGCATTATTAGGATAGGGCAAGGACTGGTGTGCTCAGTGTCAGGATAATGTGACTGAGTGGGATACAAGGTCATGGTGCCGGCGGCCTGGTTTCCAGTGGGACAGCACTATAAAGTTGCCATGAGTGCGCACTGTCACAAGTCGGTACCCGTCCTGATATGACCTTAGATGTTGCTAGGACGTAAAACAACAACAAACAAACAAACAAACATACCATGTCTATGTGGTCTGGGAGGTTAAAAATCCCTTGGGTCGGTAAAAGTGTAGGCTCGGGCTTTCTATCGACAAACTGTCTAATGGTGAAAACAAGTCTATTCAGACTTATCCATAATAGGCAGTATAAATCTTCAAGGAAAAAAAAATGTTTGTTTGGGTGGGTGAGTGGTGAGGGGACTGTGTCTGGGTGTGTGTGTGTATGTGTGGGTGGGGGTGTATATCACTATATGTGTTTGTGTATGTCTGTATGTATGTCTCCCCGCTCCTCCCATTCCTTCTTACTGTCACATGTAACATTGCAAAGTACCACACTGCCCTCTCCGTCCAATGGCTGTGGCTACTTCTCCGGACCTGGCGTGGTGGCCGAATCGGTAGAGCGCAGGCCTCATGTGTGGGAGATGGAGTTGGATTCCCGGTTGAGTCAAATCAATGACTTACACAATTAATACTTGTCACTTCCTAGCCTGGCACTCGGCATTAATAGGATAGGTCCAGGACTGGTCGGCTCAGTGTCAGGATAATGTAACTTAGTGGGATATCAGGTCATGGTGCTGGTGGCCTGATTTCCCAGTGGGGCAGCACTATAAAGTCATTGTAGCACTGGGTCTCCTCCCGTCAGCGCAGTTTGTACACGCCCCCACTGGGTCTCCTCCCTTCAGCACGGTTTGTACATGAGTGTGCACTGTCACACGTCGATACGAACCAACCAACCAACCAACCAACCAACCCACTACCAACCAACCAACCCACCCACTACCAACCAACCAACCCACCCACTACCAACCAACCAACCCACCCACTACCAATCAACCAACCCACCCAAAACCAACCAACCCACCCAACCAATCAACCAACCAACCCACCCACTACCAACCAACCCACCCACTACCAAACAACCCACCCACTACCAAACAACCAACCAACCAACCAACCAATCACCAACTTCTCCTATTCCCTGCACAGACCGACCGGGTTGTGACGATTTCTCCCCCCCCCCCTCCCCCGTACTCCCTCTCCTTCACCGTTCCCTAAACACACACACACACACACAACACACTCACACACATACCACACACCACGTTGTGACGATTTCTCCACCCCCTACTCCCCTCCTCATCACCTGTTCCCTACACACACACAACACTCCCACACAACACACTCACACACATACCACACACCACGTAGTGACGATTTCTCCACCCCTACTCCCCTCCTCACCACCTGTTCCCTACACACACACACAACACCCCCACACAACACACTCACACACCAGGTTGTGACGATTTCTCCACCCCTACTTCCTCCTATCCATCACCTGTTCCCTAACACACACAAACACACAACACACTCAA
The DNA here is from genome assembly GCA_030323885.1 of Branchipolynoe longqiensis. Taxonomy (NCBI): domain Eukaryota; kingdom Metazoa; phylum Annelida; class Polychaeta; order Phyllodocida; family Polynoidae; genus Branchipolynoe; species Branchipolynoe longqiensis. The sequence goes on along the minus strand of CM059190.1, from coordinate 103,773,352 downwards.
CACACATACCACACACCAGTTTGTGACGTTTCTCCACCCCTCACCCCCCTCCTCATTCACTGTTCCTACACACACACACACACACACACACACACACACACACACACACACACACACACACACACACAACACTCCCACACAACACACTCACACACATACCACACACCATGTTGTGACGATTTCTCCACCCCCTACTCTCCTCCCCATCACCCGTTCCCTACACACCCACAACCATTCACACACACACACACACACACACCACACACACACCACACACCACACACACACGCCACACACACACCACACACACACCACACACACACCCTAACCCACCAGTCACTACTTACTCTCACTCTACTTACCGCGCTGCGCGAGAGGCGGCCACCCGATCCGCTCGCAATGAAAGGCCAAACGAAAGCAGAAAATACTAAAAAGCCAGGCGAAATAAGCAAAGCCTCCCGCCATGCCACGTGTGGAGCGTCTGAGCGCCCACTTCCGGTTGACTGGGCACTAAGCTGTCGGGCGGGAGTCACTAAGTATTTGACTAAGTGCTCGACTATGTGTTCGACTAAGTGCTCGACTATGTGTTCGACTAAGTGTTCAACTAAGTGTTCGACTATGTGTTCGACTAGGTGTTTGACTAAGTGTTTCCCACACCTCATGCCATTTCGGGGCCAGCATGCTACGCTACCTAGGCTCCCTGATGCAATCACTTATATACACCTACCTGTCTGTGGCTCCTTGTGTGAGAGGTCAGTGCAGACTATTACAAAAATATGTGAACATTTTGTCGTTGCAATCTGAGCAAAGGTGCTTGCAGTTGCAGGGTAGGCGTGCTTTGTTCATAATCGTTTATACCGGGCGCGGTGGCCGAATTGGTAGAGCGCAAGCCTCCCCTGCGGGAGATCGGGAGTTCAATTCCCGGCCGAATCAAAGCAATGACTTACAAACTTGATTTCTTGTCGCTTCCTAGCTTGGTGCTCGGCATTAATAGGATATGGCAATGACTGGTTAGCTCAGTGGGTGGGATATCGGGGCATGGTGCTGGCAGCCTGATTTCCCAGTAGAGCAGCCCTATAGTCGCTACTAGTGTACACTGTCACATCCTGATATGACCTTAGATGTTGCCAGGATAAAACTCCAACTAACCAACCAACCAAATCATAATCTTACTGTTCTCATTTAGGCTGACCACCTCACACTGCTTAGAGTCTGCAACATTAAACATAGACCGTTTGTTATCAATTCTTATCATATTGCTTTTAAAGATAAATATGTTGTGGGGGTGATGACAATGGGAAATATTGCGCCTAGAGCGGGATTCGAACCCACATCTGTTTGCATTCCGGGCCAGTGTGCTAACCATTACACCACCTAGGCTCCCTGATATCACCACACTACACACACCTACCTGAGTATGTGGTTACTTGCCTGAAAGGTCAGTGCAGACTACTATACTCGTCCCCACTGGAATTGTAAGTCTTTTACTGCTTACAATTACACACATACAGGCAATGCACTAACACATACATACACAGGGTAGGTTCAACAACCATAAAGCACGTAGCTTGTACAGGATCATGGCCATGGCAATCAGTGTTGTGGGGGTGATGAAAATGGGAAATATTGCACCTAGAGCGGGACTCAAACCCACATCTGTTTGCATTCCAGGCCAGTGTGCTAACCATTACACCACCTAGGCTCCCTGATATCAACACACTACACACGACTACCTGTCTATGTGGTTACTTGCCTGAAAGGTCAGTGCAGACTACTACAAATATATCAGGTTGATCATTGTAATCTACTTTACTTAGTTTGAAGTGAATTTTATCTTAAAATGTTAATTTTGGAGATATTCAAGGTGGAAAGATGTTAAATTAATTTTGGCAGGCATATCGAAATGCTGAATATCATAAGGCTTCAGCATTGACAGGTTCTATAAAATTGACTTATTGTTACCTTCTATGCAGCAATAACTATTTACTGAGGCCATCAGTGTCTAAGTTGGATATATAGAATCAAAGTTAGGTACCTGGTCTTGCTTTGAAAAGATTATGCTTTTTGTCAGACTTTGCCACTTCACCGTTATGAGCCGAATAAGCAAACACGTGTCCGTCTCCCGTGCTGGTAGGTCGTGGGTTCGAACCCCAGTCGAGTCAAACCAATGACGTAAACATTGATACTTGTCGCTTCCTAACCTGGCGCTCAGCATTATTATGATAGGACAAGGACTGGTTAGCTCAGTGTCAGGAAAATGTGACTGAGTGGGATATCGGGTCATGGTGCCGGTGGCCTGGTTTCCCAGTGGGACAGCACTATAAAGTCACCATGAGTGCGCACTGTCACAAGTCGGATATGACCTTAGATGTTGCTAGGACGTAAAACAACAAACAGACAAACGTTAAAAAACGCCCTTTTAATTGGCGAACAGTTAGTTGAACGGGGCCTTCATGCCAGGGCTGCTGCTACCTTTGCCTGCTTGCCTGCTTGCCTGCTTGCCTGCCCCGCCCCCTAACCCCACACACACCCTGGTATCAAGAAATCACCAACACACCTCAACACACACCCTCAGCAACCATGCATCCACCCCCTGCAAATCAAACCACATGAATATTTAACCACGGCTGAGTGATCTCGTAAAGACAGCACAGAAAGCAATTTGTGCATTCAAATTGGTCATTTTAATTCTTAGTCGGTGGCTTGATTTACTCCTCTTTGGTGGAGTTTTACTTTGATTTACTCCTTTAGTGATAATTACTTTTGAATAAGGTTGCTTGGTTGGTTGTTGGAATTTTACGCCCTGGCAATATCTAAGGTCATATCAGGACGGGTACCGACTTGTGACAATGTGCTTTCATGGCAGCTTTATCGTGTTGTCCCACTGGGAAATCAGGCTGCCAGCACCATGACCGAATATCCCGCCCAGTCTTAGTATCCTGACACTGGGATAAACAGTCCTTGCTTGATCCTATTAGTGCTGAGCACCAAGCTAGGAGGCGACACATAGCAATTTTGTCAGTCATTGGTTTGACTCGACTGGGAATCAAACTCCCACTCTCCCACACGGGGAAGGCCTGCACTCTATCGATTTGGCCACCACGTCGTGTTTTTGAATACGGTTGGACCGGGTGTGGTGAACTAATCGGTAGAGTCCGGGCCTCGTCTCTGGAAGGTCAGGAGTTCAGTTCCCGGTCGAGTCAAACCAATGACTCGAAAATAGATACTTGTCGCTTCCTAGCCTGGCGCTCCACATTAATAGGATAGGGGAAGGACTGGTTGGCTCAGTCTCAGGATATGTGAGTGGGATATTGGGTCATTGTGCCGGTGGCCTGATTTCCCAATGCGGTAGCACTATAAAGTCACAGCCATGAGTGTGCGCTGACGCAAGTCAGTACCCATCCTGATATGACCTTGGATGTTGCCAGGATTTACAAATCTGTAACACGAACAAACAAGAATAAGGTTGGTGAGGTGTTAGTGCGATGGGTTGTGTGTGTGGGGGGGGGGGGGGGGGGGGGGGTCCCTGTGGCCTGTTCAGCAGCATTGATTGCTACCCCTAGTGATGGCTGCAGCGGCACCTGGTGGCGATATTTGATAGTAGGTGGTGAAGGCTCTTCCAGCAAATGAAATATGTACAGAGATTGACTGCAGCTAAGTGTTCTCAGTTAGCCACTATCAGCTTACCCAATGGGCTGCGATGGTTACTTGTTGGAGTTTTACGTCCTTGCAACATCTAAGGTTTTTTTAATCAGCGAGAACTTAGTGTCTCTGACTGAATCAAGTTGTTGTTGGGGGTAGTCTTACGTCCTGGCAACATCTAAGGTCATATGAGGACGGGTACTGACCTGTGACAGTGCACACTCATGGCAACTTTATAGTGCTGCCCTACTGGGAGACACGGCCGCCAGCACCATGACCTGGTCTTGATATCCCATGCGGTCACATTATCTTGACACTGAGCTAACCTAACCAGTCCTTGTCATTCGGCCATCCCGTTTGGTGAAACACACTCTGGAATTAATGTGTACTATATTGGAATATACCGATATAATTTCTGATGCAATTGACTGATGCTATCTGGCTAAGATCTGTGACTCCTCACAAACCTGAACTGCTCCCCCACCCCTCCCCACGCTTCGGTTTTGGCCCCCGCAAAAAAGAAAACCCCAACAAACAATACACCCCACACCCAAAAGAAAGAGACCCCCCCCCCCCCCCCCCAAAATACAACCCCAGCTGTTGCTGACTCCCATGTACTCCACCACTTACCGTTACATGCCGGATTTTTATATATTTAAAAAAAAAGGAAAGTATTTTTACAAAAGAAAATATAGCGGTCCAAAGTGGCGGTATCAAGTGCTGGTCACATGACCTCAATTTGGCTGCGTCGACTTGCAGCTTGTAAATTGACAGAAGCCGCGCTGACCGCCCGAGGCGCCCCCTACATACTTGATTAGGGGCAGGGCCAGACCACGTGGCCTCCGGTAATTTCTCGTTGAGTACCTGCGTACAGGTGACTTGAGCCTTGTTCACACGGGCAAAATGTGAGGCGAATCAGGCAAATCGAATCAGGTGAGGCGAATTAGCGCCCGTTCACACGGGCAAAATTAACCGCATCACAGGAATCGATTCTCGTAGACTACCTCGCTGAGGTGGTCTACACGATGCGCATCACGTGAGTCGAATCAGCCCTAATCCGCATCAGACGTCCGTTCACACGGGAAATGTGATGCGAACTAGGCAAGTCGCTTTCTACGAATCGATTTACATTCCCCGTGTGAACAGGGCTTAAGTCTCTGGTGGCTGCTGCTGACATGCACACTGCGACTGGCGTAAACCGGATGCGGTCGCCGAACCGGTGGAGCAGAGGCTTCCCCTGTAGAAGGTCGGGAATTTGGTATTCAGTCGAGTCAATCCGATGACTTTCAAAATGAACACTTGTCGCTACCTAGGCTGGTGCTCGGCATTAATAGGATAGGGCCAGGACTGGTTGGCGCAGTGTCAGGATAATGTGACTGAATGGGTAATTGGGTCATGGAAGCAGCTTGGCCTCCTAGTTGTTTGTTTGTTTGTTCTTTTACATCCTAGCAACATCTAAGGTCATATCAGGACCATATTTATATGGGCTCCTAGTGGGGGAGCCATATAAAATTACAATGAATGTGCACTGTTGGATGTCGGTACCTGTCCTGATATGACCTTAGATGTTGCGAGGACCTGAAACTTCTGCAAACAAATAAAACTTGCATATGCGATGACAGAGACAGTCCAGGTAAAAATGTAAAATTTAAGACCTAAATGCACTGGGATTGGTCCCACTGCTTCACTGGTCACAGATGGTCCAGTATATTATTAACAACCCCACCCCAACAACATAATTCATAAACTCACATAACTAACTACATTAGAGTTACACTAGAATTTTCCTAACAAACCAACATTTATATACCGCTTGCCTAACTGCAACTGAACATTAAAACTTACTACAAGTTTACCAACTGAATACAGAAGATAACTTCTGCTTACATTCTAAATACATTGTGAATACTCACATTGATCTGACTAATATTGATCTAGTTATATGACACTACTGTACCATATTGTTATGGAACGTTTGGGTTTCAGAATTTCATTCTGTTACATGGTGCAAATTGTGTATTCAACAGGTATTGTACACCTTATTCTATATACCTTTTATGTAAATAACCCTGAATTGAAAAATGGCTGCAAGACCAGTGCTTCGGCACTGACAAAAGACTTATTCAGCAGAATAAACATATTTACCTCCCCAAAAAGCACTCTGCATGACAGGCGATACATGACCTCAGACTGTTAATGCATTACACAGTCTATATTACTGGTAGCACATGACCTATTCTCCAATGTTAATAAGGCATGACCCAGATTAATAGTGGGCATCTCTGTTGGTGCATGAGCCTGTGTGTGTCACCACTGATCCATGACCTAGTTAGTATGTTACTGCTGGCATCTAGCCCCCTTTTCCCCTGACACAAATATTACCCAGTCCTCACCACTTCTAACACATACATGACCCAGTCCCCACCACTTCTAACACATACATGACCCAGTCCTGTTTACTTCTAACACATACATGACCCAGTTCTGTTTACTTCTAACACACATATGACCCAGTCTCCATCACTTCTAACACATACATGACCCAGTCCCCATCACTGCTAACAAATACATGACCCAGTCCCCACAACTTCTAACACATATATGACCCAGTCCCCATCACTGCTAACACACACATGACCCAGTCCCCATCACTGCTAACACACACATGACTCAGTCCCCATCACTGTATACACACATGACTCAGTCCCCATCACTTCTAACACATACATGACCCAGTCCCCATCACTGCTAACACATACATGACCCAGTCCCCACCACTGCCTCCAGACACATGACCCAGACCTCATCACCGCTGATACATGACTGGGGGGGTCACGTGTCAGTCACGATAATTGACCCAGAACCAAGTGTACACTGCCGGTTTACACCGGAAGTAGCCTTGACAGCAGTAGGCGGGCAGCTTGACCCAGATAGCAAGTGAAGTGTGACCAGGCCAAAGGGTGCTCTGTCTGAACATGCCCCGCTACAGTGACCTGGACAGCATTAAACCAGCATAGTCTGATGAAATCATCAAATTGTTGAAACCCCAGTCACACTGGAGCCAGCGTTCGTCGCCAACCTCCTTACGCCCAAAAGGACGCCAACCTCCCAGCATCCCATTCGATACATTGATTCAAATGCGGCGGGGTGGAGCTGCATCAGCACCGGGTTGGCACCATAGCGCCAACCACCCGGTGAGCGCAGCATTGCACATTTTGGTGCCGCTAGTCGGCACCAACCAAGGGGTCGGTGACCTGGCGTCGCCAACTACTTTTTAATCATGCTGACTAAACTGGTCGCAAGGAGGTTGCAAGTGCAGCAGCTACAACCTCCTTGCGTCCAAAATTTCCTAAATGGACGTCGGGAGGTTGGTGTCCTCGTGGAGCCAGCACTTAAGGAGGGCGTAAGGAGGGTGCAATGAGGACGTTTCGACACCGCGAATCGATCGTAAGCGAATGCAGGCCTCGTGTGACTGGGGTATTACCTAGATTTGATCTTTATACTGGTGTTTGCGACCACAAAAAAGAGTTTGTCGCAAAGTGGTCCTCAGTGGTCGCCGAGGGGTTGCCGACCACTCGCTGACTGGTCGGCGACCACCGCGCCAGGAGTGTGAGAATTTGGCCAGTGACTGGTCGCCGATCAGCCTCCCAAAACATCGGCGAGCGGTTACTGTCCGCTTGGCGAGCAGTCGCCGACCCCTCACCAACTGAGTCTTTGATTCAATGTAGCGAGTCGGTCGCAAGGAGGTCGCCCCCTTCTGGTCGTAAGGTGATCGCAAGTGAACGCTGGCCGTAGTGTAAATGGGGCATACTGCAGTAAGATCGTCCTTTTCTTTTTTAAAGCCTATTACGACTGACGCCTCTTATGTGAGAATTTCACTGAGCAGGCCATCATTTTCACTTCAAATATATCCTAATTTAACCATTTGTAGTAAAAGGTGCTTCAGAGCAAAATATGGTTGATCAACCAAATATATTTATCTTAATAAATGGCAGAAACTCAAAAGCATCGCCACCTTGACCCCTGTAAAAGTATTTGGTATGAAATTAAGAAGCAAAGAACCTCACATTGCCCTCTTCTTACTTCTTACTTACTTACTTATTTACTTACTACTTACTTACCAGGGATGAAAGGTCTACGCGATTTCTCGGATTTCCGCGATTTCTTTAATATTCACTCATTAAACCTAACATTCACAAAATCACTAAGAATCAGGATATATATGACAACAATTGATTAGTTCGAATCAGGTTCTTATATGACGGTAGATGTTGCTAGAACATAAAACCCAAGTAAGAACCAGTTAGATATGGGCGATAATACAGTCAGACCAGCGCTAGTTGAAACCTGACTTCCGGCACTTTTCCCTGATTTCCTGACAGTGCTAAGTCGATGGGAGAAAATCCGCATTTTCGTGGAAATTCGCAGTCGGTGTAATAATCTCAGTTTGATGTCCGCGATTTTAGCCGAACACCACTTTCATCCCTTCGTGCTTGCTTGCTTGCTTGCTTGCTTGCTTGCTTGCTTGCTTGCTTGCTTGCTTGCTTGCTTGCTTGCTTGCTTGCTGTGGTTGCTTGCTTGCTTGCTTGCTTGCTTGCTTGCTGCTTGCTTGCTTGTCTTGCTTGCTTGCTTGCTGCTTGCTTGCTTGCTTGCTTGCTTGCTTGTGCTTGCTTGCTTGCTTGCTTGCTTGCTTGCTTGCTTGCTTGCTTGCTTGCTTGCTTGCTTGCTTGCTTGCTTGCTTGCTTGCTGTGGTTGGCTCAGTGTCAGGATAATGTGACTGAGTGGGATATCAGGTCATGGTGCTGGTGGCCTGGTCTCCAAGAGCACTATATAGTCGCCATGATTACGCACTGTCACAAGTCGGTACCCGTCCTGTTATGACCTTAGATGTTGCTAGGACGTAAAACAACAAACAAACGAAACAAAAAGCTTACTTACTTACTTACTTACTTACTTACTTACTCACCTGTCTTTTTTCTCCTTTTAGGTAAGTTTGATGGCGACATTTCACCGTTATCCAATCCAGGTCAGATAAGTGTCATTTTGTATCAACTTCAAATTAATTCATGAGATAATGTAGACATGTTTGTTACCTGCCCACCTCCTGACACTCACGGAATATCTTCCACTTGATTATGTCGATTTTTGTGATAGACATTTTTTCTTCTTTTTTTAAAAAGATGAACATGCAAAAACTCTTTGAAGCATTCCGAATATACATCTTGCGTTGCAACCTTTTAGAATTTTAACATTTGACATGAATTATTTGTTGCAACCTTTTAGAATTTTAACATTTGACATGAATTATTGTTTGGCTGGCTTTTGACACATTTAACCATTTGCGAATTACATGCGAGTTTTTAGATTACTTGTTCTTGTTTATTTGGGGAGTACTACTGTGAGGGTGGGGGGGGGGGGAGTGAACCATGGAGACATAATAATGACTTTGTATCGTCAATATGGTCTTCGCTGCCGACATGACATAAAACAGGATCGATCGGTCAATCAATCAATCAATCAATCACTCTGGCGCAGGTACCGGTTTGTGATGATGATGCTGGTTACTGACGTCGGTTATTGGTGATGGTTACTGACGCTGAGGCTGGTGACTGCCGTTGGTTACTGTTGCCAGTTACTGGCTCTGCTTACTGATGCCGGTTACTGATACTGGTTACTGATGCTAGTTACTGGTGCTAGTTACTGATGCTGGTTACTGGTGCTGGTTACTGACGATGGTTACTGATGCTGGTTACTGATGCTAGTTACTGGTGTTGGTTATTGATGCTGTTTACTGGTGTTGGTTATTGATGCTGTTTACTGACACTAGTTACTGATAGTGGTTACTGACACCGGGTACGGATGCCCATTACTGACACTGGGTACAGGTACCGAGTACTGACGTCTGTTACTGACGCTGAACACAGATGCCTGTTACTGATGCTGGGTACCGGTGCTGGGTACTGATGCCTGTTACTGATGCTGGGTACCGGTGCTGGGTACTGATGCCTGTTACTGACACTGACGCTGGGTACCGGTGCTGGGTACTGACACCTGTTACTGGCGCTAAACACCGATGCCTGTTACTGATGCTGGGTCCCGTGCCAGTTCCTGATGCTGAGTACCGGTGCCGGTTACTGACGCTGAATAATGACGCGGTTACTGACGCCTGGTACCAGTGCCGGGTACTGACGCTGGTTACTGGTGCAGGTTACTGATGCTGGGTACTGGTGCTGGGTACTGGTGCCGGGTACTGACATAGGTTACTGACACTATATAACAACACGGTTACTAACGTTGGGTACCGGTGCCGGATACTGATGCTGGGTACCGGTGCAGGTTACTGGTGCTGGTTACTGACACCAGTTACTGAAGCTGGGTACTGGTACCGGGTACTGACGCTGGGCACCGGTGCCGGGTACTGACGCTGGGTACCGGTGCAGGTTACTGATGCTGGGTACCGGTGCTGGGTACTGATGCCTGTTACTGACACTGAACACTGACGCTGGGTACCGGTGCTGGGTACTGACACCTGTTACTGGCGCTAAACACCGATGCCTGTTACTGATGCTGGGTCCCGTGCCAGTTCCTGATGCTGAGTACCGTATTTGGTGTTTGGGGGGGTGTGGTGTGGTTGTGTGTGGGTGTTGGGGTGTTTTGGGTTGGGTGTGTGTGTGGTGTTGTGTTGTGTTGTGGGTGGTGCCGGTTACTGACGCTGAATAATGACGCGGTTACTGACGCCTGGTACCAGTGCCGGGTACTGATGCTGGTTACTGGTGCAGGTTACTGATGCTGGGTACTGGTGCTGGGTACTGGTGCCAGGTACTGACACAGGTTACTGACACTATATAACAACACGGTTACTAACGTTGGGTACCGGTGCCGGATACTGATGCTGGGTACCGGTGCAGGTTACTGATGCTGGGTACTGGTGCTGGTTACTGACACCAGTTACTGAAGCTGGGTACTGGTACCGGGTACTGACGCTGGGCACCGGTGCCGGGTACTGACGCTGGGTACCGGTGCAGGTTACTGACGCTGGGTACTGGTGCCGGGTACAGACGCTGAACACCTACGCCGGTTAATGACGCTGGGTAGCGGTGCCAGGTATCAGTGTCAGCACAGACGGCCGTCCTGTTGCAGACTAAGGGCATTAAGCCTGACGTTGTTTATCTGTTCACGTCTTCTTCAGGCTGCAGTCCGAATAGGTCACATGTAACTGTCCACACTTATATTTAATGGGCCCTGGCAATGCCGCTGTGTGTGCGCGCGTGTGTGTGGAGGCGGGTGGGGTGTGTAGGGGCAACTATTGGGTAATCTGCTTCTCAGATTTATGGAGAGCAGTTCAGTGTGTGTGGGGGGTGGCGGTGGGTGGGCATCTCTGCTGGCGGTGTGGTGCGGGGTAGCCGCTATGTGGGGGTGCAGGGTGTAGGGGCAGCTCGAGCGAGTTAGGTTGAGCAGCTCGGTGTGTGGTGTGGTGTGTGGTGTGTGTGTGTGTGTGTAGGGGGTAGCTCCATTCAGGATTGCCACTAGCATCTTGTCTTCACCACTGACTGACCTGCCAAGTTGACAGAGACTGGTTCCTCCATGGGTTCCTCTCCCCGCCGACACCTGCTGCCACACACCACCACAACACCACACACCACACACACCGACACACCATCACAGATCACCACACATAGCGACACACCACGCATAACCACACCCACCACACCACACCACCACCTGCTCCCACCCCTGCCTATCATCCCGTACCGAGTCACCCCAAGTGGCTTACTGCTGTTGCTCAATGCATACTAGCAGTAGAAGCAGTAGCATTAGCAGTAGCAGCAGCAGTAGCAGTAGTAGCAGCAGTAGGCACGGTGGCCGAATGGGTAGAGCACAGGCCTCGTGTGCGGAAGATCGGGAGTTCACGAGTTTGGTTCCCGGTCGAGTCAAACCAATGACTTAAAAATTTATACTTTTCGCTTCCTAGCCTGGTGCTCGGCATTATTAGGATAGAGCAAGGACTGGTTATCTCAGTGTCGGTATAATATGACTGAGTGGGATATCGGGTCATGGTGCCGGCGGCCTGATTTCCCAGTGGGGCAGCACTATAAAATTGCCATTAGTGCATACTGTCACAAGTCAATACCCGTCCTGATATGACCTTAGATGTTGCTAGGATGTAAAACAACACCAAACAAACAATAGTAGCAGCAGTAACAGTATCAGTAAGAGAGAGAGAGAGTGGCGGGAGGGTGGCGGGTGGAGAGAGGCGGGCGAGCGGGGAGAGGTGGGAGGGCAGCGGGTAGTAGCAGTAGCAGTAGCAGTAGCAGCAGCAGCAGCAATGAAGAAGAAGAAGAAGAAGAAGAAGAATCATCATGTGATATTTCACATTGCAAGCATCAGCGCATCTGACTGTAGGCAGCGCGTATTTGACTTAATCAGTCACACAATAAAAAGCACCCTCTCTCCTTTCCCTTCCCCTCCGGCCCCTCCTCCCTCCCCGCCCCTCTTCTCCTCTCCCTTCCCTTCTCCTCTCCTCTCCCTTCCCTTCTCCTCTCCCTTCCCTTCCCTTCTCTCCTCTCCCTCTCCCTCTCCCTCTCCCTCTCCCTCTCCTTCCCTCTCCCTCTCCTCTCCTCTCCTCTCCTCTACTCTTCTTTTTTCTCCCCCCTTCTCCTCCTCTCCTCTCCCTCCCCCCCTTCCCTCCTCCTCCTCTCCCTCTCCTCTCCCTCCTCCCCTCCCTCTCCCTCTCCCTCTCCCTCTCCTCTCTTCTCCTCTCTTCTCCTCTCTTCTCCTTCTTTCCTCTCTTCCCTTTCCTCTCCTCCTCTCCTCCCCTCTCCCCCATACCCTCTCCCTTGTCCTACCCTCTCTACTCCATTTCCCAATACCCACCCTCCCATGCCCTCCCCTACCCTCCCGGCGCATCCCCACCATGACCCCTCTCTCATTATGTGTAGTGCACGCACACACACACACTCACGCAACACTCACGCACACAACACTCACGCACACAGACACACACACATACACAGACACACTCACGCACACACACTCACGCACGCACACACACATACACACACTCACGCGCACACACTTGTCTTCTCGGTGTACTCCGAACCCGGGTGTTCTCGGAACCAGCGGTTGTCGAGTGGCTTCCCGGAATGGCTTCCTGGAATGGCTTCTCGCGGCGGGCTGAGAGAGCCGGGAGGGCGGCGGGTGGAGAGAGGCGGGCGGGGGGAGAAAGCCGGGAGGGCGGCGGGCGAGCGGAGAGAGGCGGGAGGGCGGCGGGTGGAGAGGGGCGGGCGGGCGGAGAGGGGCGGGCGGGCGGAGAGGGGCGGGCGGGCGGCCCGTGGGTCCTCATCTGGGTGCCGCTATCTTATCAGGGAGCCCGGCCCCCAGCAGCAGTTTTACGGCCAGCCCGGCTGGGCATTCCACCTGCTGGGGGCGAGTGTGGGTGTGGGTGTGGGTGTGGGTATGATGGGGGAGGGGGGGTGATCAGAGTTTGTTTGGTTGCTTGTTGGAGTTTTACCTACCTGTGACACTGCGCACTCATGTCGACTTCATAGTGCTGCCCCACACGAGACCAGGCCACCAGCACCATGACCTGATATCCCACTCAGTCACATTATCCTGACACAGAGCCTACCAGTCCTTGCCCTATCATAATAATGCTGAGCGCCAGGCTAGGAAGTGACAAGTATAAATTTTATAGTCATTGGTTTGACTCGACCAGGGTTCGAATCTATGAATTTATGGGTTAGGATCTCCCGATCTCGAAAAACGGGAGACGGATGCTCAACTCATTCAGCCAACCCGTCTGGTCCATCCACCAAGAGACCTTGCATAACCTGATGGCTTTGAGACTACCGAAGTGGCAGAGCACAGGGTTACCCTTCTGGGGCCGTATGCACCAATCGGTGTTAGGGCCTTAACCACGGCTAGGCTAGCTCCACACGGCTAAATGTGAGAAATCGGTATGCACCAATCGGTGCCATCGCTAACCGCCGACCGTAGGCTAGGCTAAGCTAAACCACTTTCAGATTTGGGGTAACGCGCTACCCGGTGGGGTTAGTGTGGCGGCCGCTGATATATTAGAGCCAAATATATTCAATGCTATCATACTTAACAGAATTACATACGCCATAAGTGAAATTTGATCAATTTAACCCTAAATTCGAACCGATATTAACGCCGCCGCTGCATTGGTGGCGTTATGCATATTGTCGAATCGACGAATGTAAAGTAAACAAATCGCCACCTCCGCAGCGACGTCGATATCCAACTGTCCAACATCAACTAAACATGGCCGTCGCCACCGCCGCCGCATCGGCGGCAATATATTATACCCAAATCTATTCAATGCGATCATATTTGACAGATTTACATACACAATAAGTTTATTCAAATTAACCATAAAATCGAACCGTTATTAACACATTGGCGGTGTCATTCATATCGTCGACTGGAGGGAATTCCCAAATCTATAAATAAACTCACGGTTAGCTATCCGCCCCGGCTAGTACATTGGTGCATACCGATTCACACATTTCTCCAACCCCCCGCTACCCTGAGGTAGCTAACCGGAGCTAGCGCCCCTGTCTAAGCCTATCACCGATTGGTGCATACTGCCCCAGAGCATGGGGAGTTTGAAACCCGGCTGAGTCAAACAAATCACTTCTAAAATTAATAATTGTTGCTACCTAGCCTGGCACGCAACATTAACAGGATTAGGATAATGTGACTGAGTGGGAAATCGGATCATGGTGCCAGCAGCCTGGTCTCCCAGTGGGACAGCACTACGGAGTCACCATGATTTGCAGTCACAATCGATACCCGTCCTGATATGACCTTATATGTTGTCAGGACGTAAAACTCCAACCAACCAATCAACCATACTGACACCAGGCCCGATTTTACATGCTCAGTTAAAGTTGCATAGTCCGATGGTTTTGAGTTTCTGTCAATTTCTGAGATCATATTGGGTTGTTCATTATAATCTACCGTACTTTAGTTTCAAGTCACTTATTTTAAATCGCTAACTTTTGAGATATTTGAAATGGAAACATGCTAAATTAATTTGGTAAACTTGTCAAAACTATCACCATAGGCTTCTGCAGTAACAGGTTCTAATAATTGACTCAATATCCCCTTATATGTGACGACAAATGTTTAACAAGTGCACCAGCATCTAAGTTAGATATGTAGAATCAATTCTAGATAATTGGTTTGGTTTTGAAAATTTTATGTTTTCATCGGACTATGCAGCTTTAAAAATCAGTGCAAACATCTCGTAGTGAGGATAATGATGATATTAACAATCATTGCCAACACCAAGAAGTGTTGAAGAGCAACATACATGTGTTTGGTGGTGGTGGTGATGATGATGATGATGATGATGATGATGATTTTAGTCATCACCACATTCACAACCATCCATCTTGAATTGTTGAAGATCAACGATCATCACCACCATCTTGAATTGTTGAAGATCAACGGCGGGGTGAGACAAATTAATATTTAAACAGTTGTGATGATGAGGATGATGATGATGTATGGCGATGATGATGATTACTGCGGGAGAAAGGAATAAAGTCATCCTATCCATCAGCTACAATAAAAATTCTATCACCAAAGTGTTTTGGCCAAGACGAACATCACGGAGCGGTTAATAATACTCCCCCCACCCACTCACCTTCCCCCACCCCACCCTCCCCCTCATGGGGATGGGGTGACTGGGAGACGACCATCAGTGTCGGGGCCGGGTGCTTTATGGTGCTGCTGCGGCTACATCCGCATCCTGATTCACCCTCCCCCCCACACACACGCACACCTACCCACACCCACACCCACACCCCGCCCACACAAGGCAATTCTTCCACGGTCCACAGCGGCGCGACGCCAGATTCCCTAAACATCATAAATTCCCGGATGGAAAAACTACGTGATGCATAACATATTATGCGAGTATAAAATGCAGAAGGAAATATTGCTTATTATTATTGTTGTTGTTGTTTTATACTCCGTGAGACATAACACTGTACAGGTAGTAGTGGTACCTACAGCCCGGGCCACCTCTCCTCCACCGGATGTTGACCAGTGTCAGTCACACCGGAGGAATTTTCTTGATCAAAGATTTATACGAGTATAAATACCGGAAGTTCTGTAAACATATACCTCAGTCTTCGACTGCCTTGCGCTGCGACTCTACCAACTCGGCTGGTGGTGGCATCTAGGTGCGTCCACCTCTCTAACTGTTCATCAATAGACTACATCACCATTCCAGTGGCGCGGTGCATTGTGGGATGCGTGGAAGAAAAACAAACCCGCAAGAAGCACATGGCACATGCTAATACACTGGGTGCAGCTATGAAATATGCTAGTTTCAGCTCATCTCAGCTCGGTTAAACAGTCCAATTTGCTTTAAAAACTATAAAACCAAGGCAGTACTAACCGTGTCAAATAAACATTTCATACTCGCTACATTAAAACACTGTGCTCAAACATTTGCAAAGACGATGCATTCAATCCAAATATGTTTCACAGTCAGAGGCATCCACATGGTATGCATTCTGGCTGGTCTTCATTCTGGCTGGTCTTCTGCTTTAACAAGGTAACTATGAGTCAAATAGCTATGTCCAATTCGCATACATGCAACAACGGTCTCTTCACGTCTACTTCTATGACAAGCACCTGAAAATTTGCCATGGGTGGGCTGAATTGCATGAAGCTTATTCATGATAGCTTCATCCCAGTGTAATTGCCACTTTTTCCTTATCAGTATGTGCCTTTTGAGGTCCGTGTGAGGAATAGGAAGTCCACTCCCCCTTCCCCCTCCCCCTCCCCCTCCCCCTCCCCCTTCCCCTCCCCCCTCCCCCTCCCCTAACAACCAACCTCCCACTCACCCAACCCCTTCTTCACCCATTCTTCCATAAGCAGACGACTTCTAGACCCCCAAACCGGATGTGGAAGTAAATACGCGAATTGTTGGTAGTTCCGCAACCTGCCGCTGCACGCCGCTACAGCAGAACTGTCATGACGTTGTGGGGCGGAGCTGGGGAGGGGAGGGGGAGTGGAGAGGGCGAGGGCGAGGAAGGAGGCAGGGAGGGAAGGAGGGCTGCGGGCAACAAAGAAAAGTGTATGTATATCAAATGGTGTCATATACACAGGGGAGAGGGAGAGAGGGAGAGGAGGGAGGGGCAGGGAGAGGTAGGGGCTGCGGGCGGGGGGTCCAAGGCAAAGTGTGTCTATATCAAATGGTGCCATTTACACAGGGGCGGGGGCGGGGGCGGGGGCGGGGCGGGGGACGGGCCAGGGGACGGGCCAGACGGCACGGCGCTCCGGGGCCGACGCTTTATGACCACGGGGCACGCACACCAGCCATTGTATCAGTATCCAGTCGCCCACACAGACGCTTCACCAACCCAACACACTGCGCAGTCTCCGTCCCGGTGTCGCGGTTTCAGTTCTCAACCAGTTGCAGTTCTCAACATCGCTTCTGTGCATGCGTCAAAGCATCTGCGCACGCGTCAAGGCATCGTCTGCGCATGTGTCAACATCAGCCTGATTCAAATCGCTGCCTCATACTGTCACTATAGTGTCAGTGTCACTAATTTAATCAAATTTAATATAATCTTTTTGGTAAACATGTTTTCTATATGTGTACCAAGCGATTTGTTTCTAGGCGGTGTGGTTTTAGAGATATTTCACTTTTTCTGAATGAAGATTGCTCATGACCATTGACAATGCCTTGAGTTTGCCGGTACGCGCAGTGCAAAACATTATTCAAAACTAATAGAAATCCAGAACCCTATCTATATCAATTTAATATAATCTTGTTGGTAAACATGTTTTCTATATGTGTACCAAGCGATTTGTTTCTATGTGCTTTGGTTTTTTAGAGATATTTCACTTTTTCTGTATGAAGATTGCTCACGACCATTGACAATGCGCAGACGATGCTGTTAGATTTTGACGCATGCACAGAAGCGATGTTGAGAACTGCAATTGGTTGAGAACTGACACCGGCACAGTAGTTGGGGCAGTGTGAACTATGGGGGACCCTTGTGGTGTCTATCCGTAATGCAGATGTTGTAGCAGGTTGATGGGTCTACTGGATCCAGCGTACCACCGGTCCCACACTGCGCAGTCTCCGTCCCAGCACGGCAGTTAGGGCAGTGCAAACTGTGGTTGTCTGCAATGCAGAAGTCGTAGCAGTGTGATGGGTCTAATGGGTCTAGCCTTCCACCGGCCCCACACTGCGCAGTCTCTGTCCCAGCACGATAGTTAGGGCAGTGCAAACTGTGGTTGTCTGCAATGCAGAAGTCATAGCAGTGTGATGGGTCTACTGAGTCCGGCGTACCACCTGTCCCACACTGCATGATCTCCATCCCGGCACGGTAGTTAGGGCAGTGCAAAGTGTGGTTGTCTGCAATGCAGAAGTCGTAGCAGTGTGATGGGTCTAATGGGTCTAGGCTGCCACCGGCCCCCACACTGCGCAGTGTCCATCCCAGCACGGTAGTTAGGGCAGTGCAAACTGTGGTTGTCTGCAATGCAGATGTTGTAGCAGTGTGATGGGTCTAATGGGTCTAGCCTGCCACCGGCCCCACACTGCGCAGTCTCTGTCCCAGCACGGTAGTTAGGGCAGTGCAAACTGTGGTTGTCTGCAATGCAGATGTCGTAGCAGTGTGATGGGTCTAATGGGTCTAGGCTGCCACCAGCCCCACACTGCGCAGTCTCCGTCCCAGCATGGCAGTTAGGGCAGTGCAAACTGTGGTTGTCTGCAATGCAGCCGTCGTAGCAGTGTGATGGGTCTAGTGGGTCTAGCCTGACACCGGCCCCACACTGTGCAGTCTCCATCCTGGCACGGCCAGATAGGTCAGCGTGAACTATGTGCCCCTTGTGTTTGTCCGCAATGCAGAAGTTCCAGCAGTGTGACAGCACTATTGGGTCCAGCCTGCCACACTGCGTCGCCTTGTCCAGCCCAATGATTCACTCGGTAGCAAATGTATATACATCTCTTGCCTTCTCCCTCTCTCTTCTCCCTCCTACCTGTAGAGATGCCCTAATCGTTAAGAGCACTGGGTGACCGGCTTCTTGTGCGAGGGGTTATGGGGTCGAACCCCAACCGAATCAAACCAATCAGATACACAAATTGTCGCGTCCTAGCGTGGTGTTCGGCATTACTAGGATAGGACAAAGACTGGCAAGCTTAGCATCAGGATAATGTGACTGACTGGGACATCAGGTCATGGAGCCAGAGGTCTGGTCTCCCAGTGGGGAAGCACTATAAAGTCACATTGAGTGCGCATTTTCACAAGTCAGTACCGACACTGATATGGCCGTCACAGGTCAGTACCCACCCTGATATGACTGATATGACCTTAGATGGTGTTAGGACGGACAACCCCAACAAGCAGCCTCCACTCTCAGTCGGCTCTCTGGTGCTGGGCCTGATCCGCCGGGTAACCAGTCAGCCAGGCCGGTGATGCTAATTGCTAACTGGTCCCCATGCCAGTTCCTCAACTAGCGTCGTGTTGCCCTCAGGTCTCGGGTCATGCCCAGCGTAGACCGGTCCACAAATTGCTGCCACGCTGATCCACAACAGTTAGGGGTCACTCTCCTGAAAACTGGCCAGAAGTGTCACATGGAGAGTTAAGATCTAATATTTGAATTACAAAAAATGTTTGGTTGCAAATGAAAGCTGGAAAGCTCCTCTTTACAGCTATGTAACATATAAATTGATGAGATGAAAAATATAGGTGGAGTCCATGATTAAGCTATGTCATATGTGCTGGGTGATCGATCGTCTTGCTCAGATGTAACACATATTTAGGGCACCACAGTCTGCTTAATAAAAATCTAAGCAGAATTAAATAATTTCGTACTGAAAATCATATTAATCATGGCATAATATATAGAAATATGTGGTGCTTATATTGATATTTAAAAAAAAAAAGGAATTCCCAGCCATGCTTTATTCACTGAATAATTAGTGTACAATATTTATGTGGCATCCAGACACCATTGGTTACATCTGTGATGGAAATTTGTAATGTTATTTCTGAAGACATCAAATAATTTTTTAATTTAAGCATGCATACATGTTAATAAATACTTCCTTTTGATTGGTAATGTTATTTCTGAAGACATCAAATAATTCTTTTTTAAATTTAAGCATGCATACATGTTAATAAATACTTCCTTTTGATTTGAGAACTGTTTGGTTTGATATATCAATGCAATACAAGAGGTAGTAAGGATCCAACCATGTCCCGTATGCCATGTTACAAATGGCTGACTGTAAAATGTTTTTTTTTTGGTACAAAAACAGTTCATAGCTAAAAAGGCCAAAGTTGCATGCGGTTTATTTTATTTCCCTTATTTCTTACATCAAATCTGAAAATGAATATGAAAAGTATAAAGAAAAAAATAAGTAGAACGTTTTTTTATTGATGTTTTTAAAATCCCATCCCATGCTGACCACTTTTCAGGAGAGTGAACCTGAGGCGGAGGCTGGGCGGGGGGGGGGAGGGGGGCGAACCCTTTTTTTATAGTAGCAATTTTGAATAAAGGGTAAAACAAAAGAATACTTATGACATTGATCCTGTTGCATCCTAGCCTGGCGCTGAGCATTAATAGGATAGGGCAAGGACTGGTTAGCTCAGCGTCACGATAACATAACTGAGTGGGATATATCGGGTCATGGTGCTGGCGGCCTGATTTCCCAGTGGAGTAGCACTATAGAGTCACCATGAGTGCACTGGCACAAGTCAGTACCTGTCCTGATATTACCTTAGATGTTGCTAGGACATAAAACAACAACAGACTAACTAACTAGGTGCATGGCTATTCATAGCTGGTTTCCTCTTGTCCCTGGTAAGGACACTTGTCCCTGAGAGGCTCTGCCGACTGGGCAACCTTTTGGGGTGCCCGAGCGGGGCAGTGTAGGCGCTGGGAGGAGCGTGCAGTGTGAAACCGCCGGGGGCTCGGTGCAGTGTTGAATGGAGGCGCAGTCCCGTAAGGACCCGGATTAAACCGTCACCAGGGGGCGTCTGGAGAGGGATTAGCGGATTTCTGGAGGGGGGGGGTTGAACTGTAGCTGTTGCCTAAATTGATGGCGGGGTTTGTGAGGTGTGAATTGGGCGTGGGTTGGTAAGGTGAGTCGGAGTGTGGCTGTTAGAGGTGTGGAAGTTGGGTGGGGAAGGGGGGGCGGGGGCGGGGAGGGGCTAAGCCGGTACGTT
This sequence comes from Branchipolynoe longqiensis, assembly GCA_030323885.1. NCBI lineage: Eukaryota > Metazoa > Annelida > Polychaeta > Phyllodocida > Polynoidae > Branchipolynoe > Branchipolynoe longqiensis. The sequence goes on along the minus strand of CM059190.1, from coordinate 103,752,488 downwards.
ACACTTCTGGTATGGGAGGTCGCTGGTTCGAATCCCGGCCGAGTTGGGTTGCAACTTGTGGCTGCCTCACCCGGACTTGGTCTTAGCTGGTTGGTTGGTTGGGGTTTTACGTCCTAGCAACATCTAAGGTCAGGTCTTAGCGGGGCTTGTTCACACAAGCCGGTATTCTACTTGGTATGACCCCCCCTGATCTGTTGTTAGGACGTACATTTCTGGCCAATCGTTCCACCCACCTACACCACCACCACCGTACACCACCACCTGCACCTCCACTACTACTACCACCTCCATTACTACTACCACCACCTCCACTACCTCCACCTCCACTACTACCACTACTACTACCACCACTACTACTACCACCTCAACTTCCACCTCCACTACTACCACTACTACTACCACCACCTCCACTACCTCCACCTCCACTACTACCACTACAACTACCACCATCTCCACTACCTCCACCTCCACTACTACCACTACTACTACCACCACCTCCACTACTACCACTACTAGTACCACCACCTCCACTACCTCCACCTCCACTACTACTACCCCCCCCCCCACACACACACAACACCCACCCTCTCCCTCTAACATGAGTGTAGTGCCTGCCAGGTACACTGCCCGGACATGCGTACCTTGACATGCGCCTGCGCCATAACTCCACCGGAAGTGCCCCGCCCCCATAGTTCCACATTGACTTGCGCCCCGCCCACCCACCCACACTAACCGCAGCTATCCATACACAGCTCTCTGCCATGAACCGTATTGTCGAGCGGCGCCGAGCAGTTCCGAGTCTTGACGAGTTGTCCCGAGCACACACATACCCCCTCCCCCCTCCCCCTATAACCGAGTGTTTCTGGGGCGGCGCGCAGGCGCGATGCATTCTGGGTAAGTGCGGAACAGCATGCTACTGGCCCGTTAGGCTGGCGCGGGGCGCGTGTGTGTGGGGATGGGGTATGTGTGGGGGTGGGTGGGTGTCGGGTGGTAGAAGGGCAATCACGGCAGTGTCAATATTGGTGCTGGGTGATCGCCTTCACAGACACCAGAGTGCGCTGCCGACAGACGCCGTAACGAGCCTCAAGTGGGCGGGAGTGAGGGGCGCCACCACTCGGCGTGCGGAGGAACTAACTGGATAGGGCCTGGTACCCGAGCGGGGGGGGGGGGGGGGTTCCGCATTCAGTACTCTAACCATGGCACACTCACGCACACTCATGCACACTCATGCACACTCATGCACACGCATTCACTCTCTCACTCACTTAACTACTCACTCACTCAACCATTCATTCATTATCTCACTCACTCACTCACTCACTAACTCACACACACGCACACACACACACACACACACACACACACACACACACACACACACACACACACACACACACACACTTACTCACTCGCTCGCACCGGGCGCGGTACAACATTGATATTTGTCGCTTCCTGGCTTGGCGCTCAGCATTAATAGGATAGGACAAGGACTGGTTAGCTCAGTGTCAGGATAATGTAACTGGGATATCGGGTCATGGTGCTGCCGGGCTGGTCTCCCAGTGGGGTAGCACTGTAAAGTTGCCATGAGTCCGCACTGTCACAAGTTGGTACCCGTCCTGATATGACCTTAGATGTTGCCAGGAGAAGGGTAACGGGTCAGAGGCTACACTCATGCGCAGCGGGTTCATTATTTACTGTAGCCTGACCAGGTTGTTGGCACGGGTGGACTGTGGTTGTGAAGGAAGTTGTGGTTGTGCAAACAATAAGGCCAGACAGTGGTGGGCAGGGCGGGGCGGGGCGGGGCGGGGCGGTCTGGGCAACGTGTCTGGAAATGTTACAACGTAAATGTCCACATTATTACGACAGGCAAGCAATACGTACCTTTAATCCGACAGTTTGCATACTATTTACAGTAAATAATAATAACAATTATAATAATAATAGATAATAATAATATATTGTTAAAACAGGTGAAAGATCTCCTCTATTTCGCGGATTTCGGCGATTTTTGATAATCGCGCGATGAACTATCACATAATGCCAGGGGTATATATAACATTAATTAGTCAGTACGAATCCCATTATTATATGACCTTACATGTTGCTAGGATGTAGAGCCCAAACAATCAGAAAAGCAAGGAGAGAATACGGAGATAGGAAGGAAGGGGAGTGGCAGCAAGGGTGATAATATAGTCACGACAAAGACAGTGGAGCGAGTTCTAAGAATAGCCTGTACCGACTGATTTGAGGTCGGGTAGTGTTTGGGGTATACTCTATAGCCGTGTTCACACCCACAACTTTAGGCCGAACTAGATAAGGCGAACTAGATGAGGCGACTAGGTCTGAAAGTGAGTCGTGTCCGCACATGCATTACTTGGGGCGGTTTAAGGCGGGAATCGATATCTGCACATGAGCAAGTCCATACTAACCAGCGCGGGTTTCGGTTAGTCGACGTCGCCACGAGAGAGTGTGGGTTCGACATAGATATGTATGAACTGAATCGTATTGGTTTGGAACGGTCAAAACTTCTGCTGGGCAGTGAAAACCTTAAAATAAATCATGAAAAAAATATGTGTGCACCTCTAGAGGGTTCATAGACCAAATTATATAATATGCGCTTTTGATCGACCAGAAAATAAACAAACTCAGGTCTCGACTGCGTATGCGTGTGACGTCTTTAATCCGGCTCATCTAAGCCGCTACCGTTCACACTATGAACTTGGGCCAACTTAAGCTAGTTCGCTTCATCTAGACTACCTCACGACGCGGTTTACTTGAGGCCAACTAGTTGAGGCAAATCAGCCCTAAACCGCCTCAGCATCGCGTCCACATGGCAAATGTGAGCCGAACTAGACAAGGCAAACTAGTTGAGGCGACTTAACACGCCCATGTGTGAACACGGCTCCATGAGTATTAAACCTGACTTCCGAGGAATTTTTCGCGATTCCTCCTCCTCCTCTTCATTTTCCACCACCACCACCACCATCTCCTCCTCCTCCTCCTTCTTCTCATTATTGATACTGCCTTTCTTGGTGTTATCCACAGACATTACCTCTGCCGTCTCCTCCTCCTCCTCCTCCTCCTCCTTCTCCTCCTTCTCCTGCTCCTGCTCCCCCTACCTACTCCTCCTCCTCCTTCTCATTTTCTATGCGGCCTTTCTCGGTGTTATCCATACAGACATTATTACCACTGCCACCTCCTCCTCCTCCTCCTCCTTCTTCTCATTATCGATACTACCTTTCTTGGTGTTATCCACTGACATTACCTCTGCCGTCTCATCCTCCTCCTCCTCCTCCTTTCTCCTCCTTCTCCTGTTGTCCCCTCCTACTCCTCCTCCTCCTTCTCCGTCCTCCCCTCCTCCTCCTTCCTCCTCCTCCTCCTCCTCCTCCTCACCTCCTCCTCCTCCTCCTCCTCCTTTGCCACTCTCCTTTTTCTTCTCATTATCGATACTGCCTTTCTTGGTTTTATCCCGATAATTACCTCTGCGCCGCCGTCCTCCTCGCTACTCCTCCTCCCGCTCCTCCTCCTCCTCCTCTCCTCCTCCCTCCTCCTCCTCTCCCTCCTCCTCCTCCTCCTCCTCCCCCCCCCCCCCACCTACTCCTCCTCCTCCTTCTCATTTTCTATGCTGCCTAAAGCTAGGATTCCTTATACGTGGTATGCGGCATGCGGTATGCGAATGGCATGATTCCTTCTACGCGGTATGCAGCATGCGGTATGCAGCATGCGGCGATGTCTCAGACAGGGGTTCCTACCTTAATCCACAGAAATAGGAATAGTTATCTATGCTTTGGCAATTATAAAGGAAGGAACCCCCATGTGAGACTAATCACTATGTACATGGCACCACTACCACCACCACCACCACCACCACTACCACTACCACCACTACCACTACCACTACCACCACCCCTACCACTACCACTACCACTACCACTACCACTACCACCACCACCACCACCACCACCATATGCTTCCCCTCCTCACACACTAATCACTATGTACACGGCACCCCTCTATGCCTGTGTGTCCGCTCCGCACCCCTGTGTGTGACCGTTCCGTAATGCTCAGTCGCCTCTCCTAGTGTCAGACTCAGGTATCTAGTTGCACCCCGCTTGCCGCATGCCGCACCGATCGCTACATGGACCGATCGGAAAAACGCATTCACATTCGCATTCGCTACCGCATACCGCGTGTAAGGGTTGTAGCCCATTGACTTCAAGGCGTTTCGATTTTTTGCCGCATACCGCATACCGCGTGTAAGGAATCTCAGCTTTACTCGGTGTTATCCATACAGACATTATTACCACCTCCTCCTCCTCCCCGTCCTCATGCCCCCCCCCCCCCTCGCCTCCTGCTCATTTTCCATGCGGCCTTTCTCGGTGTTATCCATACAGACATTATTACCTCTGCCACCATTCTAATTTCCATTCCTATAGACTCGGAGCCTGGTGACCGACTATGGCTCTTGTGTTTTTAACACCCCCCCACCACCACGCCCACCCCTCCCATCCCCAGTTCACAATCCACATATATATCGCAATCTAATGCGGGAATGGCCCACCACCCCACCACAACAACCCTCCCATTCCATATATCAATTCACATATATATCTCAGTCTAAAGCTAAGATTCCATATACGTGGTATGCGGCATGCAAATGCAAATGCGACAACAACAATTGAAAAGCATGTAAATGCACAGTGGTGTTTCCAAGTTCCATATGTCTGAATCCGAATCCGAATCTGAATGCGGCAAATGGATCTACCCATGGACCGATCGGTGCGGGTGCGAGTGCGAATCCGAATGCTGCTGCGTTTGCCATAGACATTCACATTCGCATTCGCATTCGCTTTCGCATTCGCATTCGCATTCGCATTCGCATACAACGTATATGGAATGTGCGGCCTTCCTTACTTCCCCCTCCGCTGCTCTAATTCTCCTTTCTGTCGATCGCCGGTGGTGAGTGGGTGCGGTTTGAAAGAGGCGCTTCTTGGATGTCTGTGTCTCACGGGGGG
>CM059190.1:103643855-103746973 GCA_030323885.1 Branchipolynoe longqiensis | reverse complement strand
ACCTATACAGGGTTCACACTATACGGATCACTATACGGCTCACTATACGGCCGCTGGCTATCTACACCTAGACTGCCGATCTACAAACTGTGAGCTAAAACTAACTTCTGTCGATACGGTTCATATCAGCTGTCTAATCGGTTCGTCTTAACGGCCAATCTAACGGTCAACGGCTACTCTAACGGCTACTCTAACGGCTACTCTAACGGTAGTTAGTATCAATAACCTACTGTCGACACGGCAATCGGTGTGTCGATACGGTAATCGGAAATTCTTAGCGAGTATCGGTTCGGTGATGTTGATTCAAAAAAACTTTTGGCAGGAAAGTCATAACGGCTGCTCCTACGGTTCTGTGTCGAGTCTACGGTAAACGATGAATGACTACGGACTACGCAGCGCGACACGAAGACGATCCTCGTCCTCACATCGTAGGAGATGTCATCATCGACATCGTGCTTCGAGTTCTTCCTCATCAGACGACCGCTCTGCCAGCAGAGAGAGGAAGGCCAGAAGTAAGTGGTCACTGCGTAGGCACGCGGAGGATGGGAGGGATGTTAAGAAGTTATCGCCCTTCGAGCTGATAGAGGCAACCGTAAACTGGGTGGTAGCCTCTAAGGTGACTGACGGCGGTAAGCTCTTGCGCATCCTCCAACACCTTGGATACATCGCGGGCAAGGCCAAGTCTGGGACCTTCCAGGAAAACATGCACGTAAACTACGACCGTGCCATCCGCAAGCTAGCCGTCTCTGAGGGTTACGCAGCCTTCTCCGCAGGCAATCCCGAACTTGCCCTGAAGTACTATGCTTTCGAGCATATGAAAAAGCAGGGTGGGGGGGGAGTTGGTCACTCGAGCAGTGGTAACCGGGGTCGGCCGAGGCAGTTGTTTGTCAGGGACGGGAAGAAGCCTTGCTTCTCGTTCAATAAGGACGAGGGCTGCAGCAGGGACGACCGCACCTGTAGTTACGGCCACTGGTGCTCCAGGTGCGGTAGTAAAGCGCACATAAGGAGCAAGTGCTCGAAGGACTAGGGGTTTGTCGGCGGTCCGGCGCGGCGCGTCCTGAAATTGTGTTCAGGGGATCGTCATACCATTGTTGGGTTAGATCCTAGTGTTCTGGCAGATTGTGCTGCCTCCCCGACGCCGGTTACCATTTCCGACAACCTGCCATTAATTTCTCCCGTGTATGTGACCTCGGGCCCTGTGCTTGAACACGTTCCCCCATATGAACCTGTTCCTCGTGATGTAGTTCACGACCATTTACTTAAATCTGTTGGCCCCCTCGATTTGGCCGCCCATTGTAATGTGAACATTGACGTGCCCTATTGGCGGTATGCCGCACTGCCCTCTAATTGCCTGCAGTTGGCTAACATTGTCCTGGGTGGAGGGTAGTATCTACGTAACTGCTTTTGATAAACTTGGCTCTTCTGGCAAACCCACTGTGTTAACTGTTTCCCTTGCCTGTAAGAATGCCACCTGTACATGTGTGCATTACATAGGCCCCAGCAGGGCTCAATTTAAACCCTGTCGCGTCATATGCGAATGCTTCTTTCGCGGTTCTGTCATTGATGACTGGGAGTTCATACTGCATGGCTCCCTCTTTGGATTCAAAGTCATCAACCCCAGTTGCACCGCCAGCTACTCGGCCCCCTCTCGGCCTACCCGGGATAGTGCCGACAAAAATGTTATCAATTGGAAGCTCAACTCTGAGCTCAGCTGTGGTTATATTAGTCGGGCTGACTCACCCCCTATCTGCACCCACAATGTCTTTGCTGTCCCTAAGTCAGGTGGCGATGGAATGCGCACCATTGTCGACTGCAGTAAGCCCAGCGACCGCTCGGTGAACAGTTTTGTCGACAAGGTGTCGCATTCCTTTTGCTACCTAGGCGTTGGCGACTTAGTTGACCAGCTCCTTTGCAGAGACTTCATAGCCACTATAGACATTAAGGATGCCTATAGGGCCATCAACATCCATCCCACTGACCGTCCTTTCCAGGCTATCAGGTGGGATTTCGGCACTGGGGGTGGGCCAGAAATCCGACTATGTATGGGGCTCTCCTCTAGTCCCTACATTTTCAACCGCATATCGGATTTCGTTGCTCGCTGTGGCAGGCGCGACGGAGTCACCAGATGTGTGAACTACCTGGACGACTTCGCCGTTCTAGGCTCCTCGTTCGAGGATTGCGCAATAAATCAGCAAAAAATTGCTGCCGTCTTTCGTAGGATGGGGTTCTACTTAAGCTACCCCAAACTCCGCGCGCCTGCCCAGTGTGCAAGATTTCTCGGTATCGAAGTTGACAGTGTCCTTCTCCAGCTCCGCCTTCCCCGAGATAAGATCATTGGTGATGTTGGCTAGCTAACATCCCTAATTCACTCACGAGACACCAGGGCGGCGTATCAGTCGCTAGCACGCGTGTCATAGTCCGCCGCCCGCCACTGGAGTAAGACGTGGGGAAAAAACTCTCCGTGTTGCTACCTACAATGCCGCCTATACGGAAACGCCGTGGTCGTCCTGCTACGGGTTCGCTACCTCGTCGTCCGGTTCTTCCTCGGCAGGCCTCTGTTCGGTCTCCGGTTCTTCCAGTCTCTTCGTCAGCTGGAGGGTCTTCTCCTTCCCCCTCCTCTGCTGGCAGTGTATCCAGGGCTGTGTTGGCGCGACTTGAAGCTCTGGAGCGATTGGCGGCTGCTCCGGTTGCCCCGGCCGTGTCTCGGCCGTCGTCACCTGCAACTACTGCTGACCACTTAAGTCCGAGATCTCAATCTCCTCGTCAGAGTCGCTCGGCTACTAGAAGGGCTCCTGGGAGGCATCCGCCTTCTGATTCTAGGGCTACAGACGGTTCGTCTGCGTGGAATCCGCATGCTCCTGATGTCACGGGGAGTTCACAGCCGCACCCTTCCCATGATCAACAGCGGGTGCCATCTCAGTCTCCGTATGGGAGAGGCTGGCCACCCGTCCGTCCAGGTCAAGGACCTTCGTTTCCTCACTCCGCTCAAGTACCTGGTGGTTACTTCCCTCAGTCTTCTATGGCCCCTCCTGTCTTCCAGATGCCGCAACCTAGGCTGCCCGTGGCGGCCGATTTCCTGATGGACAACGTCCAAGCATTACAAAGGCCTCCAGGTACGAACTGTTTTCCCCATCATTTAATTACAAGGGGGATGCGTGTAAGAAAATCGCTCTGGGGGAGGCTACGTGGGCGGAATATTTCTTTGCCATTCGTCTCCTCACTGAACAACCTGACTTTCCGGTGGTTTCTATACCGGCGGTTTTGCAGCACGAAAAAGACCTTGCGTTAATGGCCATAACATGGGACTGGTCGACCTGCCGACGGTGGTCGGAACGAGTATTTGCCATGATAGGGGATGGTCGGCTTAGGGACGGTTGGGCGGATCCTGCCGCGATTAAGGATGTCCAGCGCGACATCTGTACTGAAGCGGTCAGGACGCTTCAGTCTAGGGCTGCCTCGTCTCAGTTTGCCTACCCTCGTCCTGCTCCTGCAACGACACAGCGCCCTGCCCAGGTGCCTGCCACTACGGCAGCCTCAACTGGTATTAACCCGTCTCCTGGTACTCAGAGGGAAGACTACACTAGGGAGTCAGAAGGGAAGCCCTGTTATCTGTGGAATTGGGGTAAAGACTGTGGATTTACTGCAACACACGGCACCCTCCCTGATCGTTCCCCGCACATATGCGCATGGTGCGCGTACAGGTTTAAGCGCATATTATTTCATCGTGAGCAGGATTGTCTAAAAAAGAGGCGTTTCTTAGACAAGAAATCATCTGAGACTGCAGCTAACAATAACGATGTGAGTTCAATTTCGGTGGTGAATGATAAGCTCATTGTAGTTCATAATGAACCTGACTTTACAACTGTTAAACATGTTTCGCACGCTCTTAGCACTCCTGACCTTGTTACCGCCTTGCCTATATCAACCGCTGATAAGAACGTCAATCACAATTACGACCCGACCTTGCCTGCTCAGTATAACCCTGACTCCCACCCAGTATCTGATAGTGAACTTGAAAGAAAAGATAATGCTGCTATACCTAAAATTGTCGCTGATTTGCCAATAATTGTTGATAATAATAACTCCATTTCCAATGTACAGATAAGCGCACTTCAAACAACCGCTGTAAGTAATGAGATAACCGACTTAGATATGCCAACCTTTGACTGGTTCGATGATCCATTAGAAGTTGAACTGACCTCGCTAGTCCCCACTAGGTCAAATTTTGTCCCTCCGCCCTCCCCCCTACAATATCAGGATACACTATTAGATTTCTGGCCAATTTCGGTAGACCAACCATGGTTCGGCCATGGTATATATCGTGACATATTTGATAAAGTATGTATCACTGGGTTACCGAATTTTATGGGGGCAAAAATCTCGGTCCCGTCTGGTCTCAACATTCCTCGATGGCGAGCGGTTCTGCTAGATTATCCTGATGTCCTGCTAGTTGAGCATTTAGAATTTGGTTGGCCCCTTGATTACACATCAAAGCAGATCCCAGTGCCAACTCTTAGGAATCATGCGAAGTCAGCAAATGCGGATATGCATATTACGAAATTTATCACCACCGAGCTCCACCACGGGGCGCTCCTAGGCCCTTTCTCCTCCCCTCCATTTTCACCTTGGTGTCAGGTCAGTCCGATGATGACCAGACCTAAGAAGGGCTCGACGGACAAAAGAATAATAATTGATCTTAGCTTCCCGAAAGGGAAGAGTGTTAATGCAGGAATTGTCAGAGGTTTCTATTTAGGGCGCCCATTTAATTTCTGCCTACCCTCAGTATCGACATTATCCGATAGATTAATTAAGATTGGTCCCAGTGCCTGGATGTGGGGAGGCGATTTAGCCAGAGCATACCGCCAACTCAGAGTATGTCCCCTTTCTGTCCCGTTATTAGGAATTGCCCTTAACGGCAATATTTATATAGATATTGCGCCACCGTTCGGCTGTAGAACTTCAGCCCTTGCTTGCGCGCGCACTACTAGAGCCGTAGTATGGTTACTCAGACGAGCAGGTTTCTTCTCATTATGTTATTTAGATGACTTCATAGGCGTAGAGGCAACAGAACAAAAAGCACGCGACGCATTTTACTACTTTAATATGTTATCAGCCGATTTAGGTTTGGACTTGGCCGTGGAAAAATGCACACCCCCAGTCACTTCAATCTCTTGGTTAGGTTTTCTGGTTGATTCTGTGGCTATGACTGTCACGTTGCCTGAACAAAAAGTAAATGAAGTATTAGAAGAATGCCTACTATGGGAAGGAAAGGTTACAGCATCAAGGAAGCAGTTACAGAGTCTAGCAGGCAAACTACACCACCTATCAAAATGTATTCAGCCAGCGGTTAGATTTACAAATAGAGTTCTGGCCGCGCTTAGAGCGTCACCATATGTCGGTCAACATGTTTTCGATAAAGAATTGTTAAAAGACCTTGAGTGGTTTAAAATTTTCGCGAACACTTATAACGGTGTACAGCTATTACCTTCTGCCCCGAGAGAGGAATGGGTTATTGAGTGCGACTCAACACTGAAGGCGGGTGGGGCCTTCTCCCCCACGCACTACTTCAGCGTTGAATACGATTCGGAATTATGTGAACAAAGCCTACTAATTACACAACTTGAGGCACTTAATCTCGTACATGCTGTGACTAATCTGCTCCCTTCGAACCCACATGAATTCACCATAGTTGTTAATACCGACAATATTGCCTCACAACAAGTTCTAGACTCGGGGCGTGGTAAAGATAAAATTCTCTGCGCATGTGCGAGACAACTATGGTTGATCGCAGCTTCTAGAAATTGCGAACTTGTCATCGTACATAAGCCAGGTAAAGAGCTCGTGTTTGCAGACGCTCTCAGCAGGGCCCCACATGATAAAACCCGTAGACTGTCAGCCATGAATATGTGTAAAACTCGAGGCCTGCAAGAAATTAGTCCATTGATATCCCTTAACATTTTGAAATGCAAACTATGATAGTTAGATTCGGAAGATAGTAATTTTTTGGCTCTATCTTCCAGGATTCTCGATAGTGCACCATCAGAGGCTGCTGGACAGCTATGTCCTCGCCCTGGCACCGCGCACGTGGAAGAACAAGGCCGCCCATGTCAAACTCTATATACACTTCTGCACGCAGCATGCTATAGATTGCCACAACCCCTCGGTATATGTGCTATTGTCGTTTCTCATGTTCCTAAATGACCGCCTTAAATCACCTGGTGCTATCATGAACTATTTTTCTTCAGTAAAGCTTTGGGTAGCTGCAGGCCCTGGGTGCGCAACTGCGTTTGACGCTCCTGAGATTAAACTATATAAATCAGGTATATTTAAAACTAGCTCCCACACAGTTACGAGAGCTACCCCGATCCCTCCCTCCGAATTCAAGGTGATAATAGAATACCTGCTGAGCTTAACGCCAACTCCTAACGTTATCATTGCAGCCCTCATAATAGGCTACTTTACCTTCGTGAGACAGGGGAATCTGGTTCCCGCGACTGTTGAGCCAAACACTATGACGCATGTCTTAAGGCACAAGGATATTTTTGTGGACGGGAATAGCCTAACGGTAGTACTGAGATCCACCAAAACCCGGCCCGCCTCTGGGTCGCCTATAATGTTTCGGCTCCCTGCTCTCCCGCGATCCATGTGTTGCCCAGTCAGAGCCTGGGAAAGATACGCGATAACACCTGCATACCCTAGTGCTCCTGCATTCATGCTGCCGTCAGGTCTTCCGTTGTCCCTTCCGGTCCTGAAACGGGCTCTCACTATGGCCTCCTTCATGGCGCTAGGCAGAGACACTGGGTTTACTCTCCATGGGCTTCGAAGAGGTGCCGCTCAGGCCTGTCAAGGCGAAGGTTTGACGCTTGACACGATAATGGCCGCTGGCACCTGGCGTAGTGCCTCCGTAAATGCATACCTAAGGGCCCTTCATGTCAGTGTTGCTCCGGCAGCGCTCGGAAGATTGTTGGGTTGAGCGCTGCCGAGGCGGTCCGATCGTTTGATTACTGTTTACGATATGTTACGAGACTATGCTTATATTCCAGATGCGAAACTACAAGGAACTATAAAACTGAGTGTAATACTGTCTTCCGAGACTAGAGGCCAATTTGCCTATGTTTGACATATATATATCTATACATGATGTTTCACTAGACTTGTGCATGCTTCGATCATGAACGAGGGCCACTGTCGCCACCACGAGTTTGCTGCTCCTTGAGCTACCTTTTTAATTGTTTCAGATAAATAAATCTGTTCCAAATATATATATATCGTGTTGTGTCTCGTGTAGTGAATTAAACTTAAATGTGTACTATCAGGGTTCCTCGGCAAACGAAAGGCCTCACGTAAAGACCTAGAGAGGTTAGGTGGCCGCTTAGCCCATTGCGCTACTGTCGTCCGGGGGGGCCGCTCCTTCTCTACCAGGGTCTATGATGCGATTCGTCAGCTGCGTAAACCATACTACATGTACCGCCTTAATGAGGAATTCAGATCAGAGCTCAAGTGGTGGCTTGATTACATTGATACTTTCAACAGCTACACAAAAATTCTTGGCCCCCACGCAGCTGTCGTTTCCGTCTACAGGGGCGCCTCTGATTGGGGCTTCGGAGCGACCCACTCGGACGACTGGTTGGTCGGCTGTTTTCACTCAAACGAGCGCAACCTGGCCTCTGAGGTCAGCCACCATCATGCCGATGCAATGGGGGTTGGGCCCGAAACCCACATTAACCAGAAGGAGATGTGGGCTGTCATCGCCGCTGCCTGCCGCTGGGGCCATCTTTGGCAAGACAAAAGTGTTGTGTTCATGACTGACAACATTACGGTTCGTGCTGCACTTGCCACCGGCCGCTGCATTAATAAAACCATCATGGGCTGGGTTAAGGAGCTCTTCTGGACTTCAGTTACCTTTAACTTCGATGTGAAGTCTGTTTACATTAGGAGCGGAGACAACACTATCTGTGACGCTCTGAGCAGTTGGCAAGATGTTCTTAGCAAGCACCGCATTGTTCGCGCCGATCCTGCCGGCCGTCTCTGTTGTGCCCAATTATTTAGCACCTAACTCTTCTTGCAGGTCTAACCGGTTAAAGTAACCCAAGATGCCCCTGCTTTCCTAATTCTCTCTGCTCACGGGGGCTACAGACCTTTAGATTATGTTACCCTCCAGGCAACCATAAAAATTTTCTCGGAAGAGGCCGGACTAGACGCCTCCTCGTTCTCCTGCCACTCGCTCTGCTGGGGTGGGTGTACCTTCCTCGCCCTACAAGGGGCCTCCATTGACGAGATCGAGGTACGCGGTGACTGGTATAGATACATTGCTCATCCTCTGGCCGACCGGATCGTTGCAGACATCAAGGTCGCCACAGCTCTTTCCGTCTTGATTTAATCTCTCTTTTTTTTTTAAATTTTCCCTTCTGTCTGGTGTGTCTCTGACTTTGGCATTTGAGGCCCAGCCAGGTGCATTACTGTTCTCTACTATTCTCACTTCCTGTAAAAAAATAATGTACCCACCAATACTGTGTTGCCATGCAATTCTTACACCCACGTATATACAACGTATATGCGGATGTAAGCGAATTGCACGGTGCTGCCACCCAGGGGCTCCTGGGGGGCTCACAGGATAGTGCCATGCACAACCACCAGGTGGGGCAGGAGCCTCCCTACACCTGTTGTTGATGTTGGCTCAGTCTGTCCCTGGCAGCCAGAGCCTCCACACTTGCCTTCAAAACTTTGTTCTTATTCATTTTAGGTAGGTCATTTGAGGCCCAGCCAGGTGCATTACTGTTCTCTACTATTCTCACTTCCTGTAAATAATAATGTACCCACCAATACTGTGTTGCCGTGCAATTCTTACATATATATATCTCGACTGTTGGCTCGGTAATACCCATACCGGTAAAAAAATAATTAAGCGAGTGGGGCAAGAGTCACATGCACACTCAGAGTATATATTGGTCAATGCAGGACCGCAGTATGAGCCGGAGCACAGACCCCACAGCATATGGAGCACAAGTAATAACAAATATCAGGAAACAAGTCACAGATTCAACAGCAAATATAGCGTATTTTCCACTTCCTATACTCGTATAACCTTTTACATGCCCTATAATATGGCTTTTCTCCCGACAACCACCAGCAACCAACCAATCTGGTGTGTGCTTACATACATTAATATATTCGCAATACCAAGCCTGTTCGATTGGATCAGACGGCTTTGCGTGTAGGAGGTTGTGGGTTCGAACCCCGATTGTGTCAAACCAATGACTTATTAAATTGATACCTGTCACTACCTAGCCTGCCACTCTGTATTAATAGGATAGGACAAGGATTGGTTTGCCAGTATCAGGATAATGTGACTGAGTGGGATATCGGGCCATGGTGCTGGTGGCCTGGTGTCCCAGTTGGACGACACTATAAAGTCACCATGAGTGCACTTTGTCACAAGTCACTACTCATGCTGATATGACTTTAGATATTGTTACTGTTAGTAGTGTTAGGACCTTTTATTTTCTGTAAGTTTCAAAAGTAACTGGTTTTAAAGTTGTGTAGTCCGATGGTTTTGAGTTTCTGACTTTTCTTGAGATAAATAATTAGTCTGATCGTTATACTATACCTTACTTTAGCTTGGAGTAACTTTTATTTTACGGGCATACCACACTCCACCACTCCATCACTCCACCACTCCATCACTCCATCACTCCACCACTCCATCACTCACACTCTCAATCAATCAATCATCCAATCAATCAATCAAGCAGTCAATCGAGCGTGCACGGCCCTCCTTGTCGGTGTGAGTTTTCCGCTCTCCCGCAGATGTTGTGGGCGTGGGGGGGGGGGGGGGATCGGCTTGGAGAGCGGGGAGCTGGCTTGTGTTTTGGTGCGCATCAGCGAGCTGTTCACATGATGGGGCTGCGTAACAATTCGCCGACAGTTTGGCGCCCCCAAAATAAAAATGAACAATCAAAACGCCAGAATATAAATGGAAGTTATTGTGGTGTGTTGCGCATTCAGCAATGAACCAGTTTGTGGGTAACTGATGCTACGCTGATTGTTGGGTTTATATTATATATATTATATATATATATTATATATATTATATATCTATATATTATGTGCATCATTGCAGCATTGGTACACAGGACGTGGAAGCATGTAGTTGGGATAACACGACTTTATTCCGGGCGGCCCCCGGGGGCATTACATGATGGTAGTTGCGAGCCGGAAGCCGAGGGGAACAATGTCATGGTGTGATCGCCGTCAAGTATGAAAGTGGAATGGATGAGGCGAAACATGTGAAACAGGCGATGAACATGTGTATGTGGTGGTAACTAGCGGGTAGCATCAGTTACACACTCTAGTATAGTATAATATTTAATTATAATAATCATGGTATATAATTGTTAAATGATATTGAGATATTAATTAGTTTATGATTAATAAAGATGTACGATATAATGATTATGTGATGTATAACGCATTATGCGAGTATAAAGGTGTGGAAGGGAATTAACCCCTCCTTATTATTAATATGTCCTAATTATTATTTATTATTACAATACATACTGTACTGCCTCCTCCATCCCGTGACTGGTGGCGCCACTCCCGGCTGCGCATGGTACCCGCCTACCCTGAATACATCACTCGCGTCGGGAAATTTTTATATAAGTAAATATAAGTTTTTGAGTAAGTGTGGAGTGGGTGGGTGGGTAAAGAAGGGTAGCTGTGGTCAGTCCTGTGGTTGGGAGCGGAGTGACCAGTAGTGTATTTGCAGCCGAGGCGCTCGTTTGTGTGAGTGCTGTGATTGGCTGTGGTGGTAGTGAGCAGGCATGCAGGGCGAGGGGGAGGGGGGGGGGAGTGCTGGTCGAGGGTTGTGGTTGTGCCCCCCCCCCCTCACGCCGCCCACCCCCCACCCCCCACCCCCGGAGAGGAGGGGGGGGCGAGAGAGGAGGGTGTGGCCCAACGGCTTCGCTGCCCCGTGCACCCCGCAATGACCCCGAATGACCCCATGGTCATTCAACACAATGCTATATATATTATATATATTATATATTATATATCTATATATTATGTTTCATAATGCTATATCTTTGTTTCCTTTGCAAAAAAAGGTAGAAATAAGAATCCTATATTAATTAAACACACTACTGAGTTTCAAATGCCATCTTTGTACATTTCCAGTGTCATTTCCAGAATACAGGAAAAACTTCTTTTTGATAGATTGATTATGATATAATATATAAAGAGAGGTAAAGAGAGAGAGGGAGAGAGAGGGAGAGAGAGGGAGAGAGAGGGGGGGAGAGCGAGAGAGGGAGAGAGGGAGAGAGAGAAGGAGAGAGGGAGAGAGGGGGGGAAGAGGGAGATAGGGAGGGAGAGGGAGAGATGGAGAGAGGGATAGGGGGAAGGGAGAGAGGGGGAAGAGGGAGAGAGGGATCACACATGAGAGAGTTGGTTGGTTGTTGGAATTTGATGTCCTGGCAACATCAAAGGTCATATAAGGACGGGTACCACCTTGTGACTGTGCGCACTCATGACGACTTTATAGTGCTGCCCCAAAGAAAATGGAGAAACCAAGAGACACAGAGAGGAGACATGGAGAGGGATAGAAGGAGAGAGGGAGAAGTATGCTCACTGATCCAATTATAGTTTTCGTTTTGTGTTGGGCGTGTTTGCTGATGTTCTATCCGTGTTGGTTGATGGTGATGGCGGTTTGTTGGTGCAGCGTGCCCGGCCTGTTCTATGATGGTTGGTTGGAGGTAACGGCGGTTTATTGGTGCAGTGTGCCCGGCCTGTTGTGTTGGTTGGAGGTGACGGCGGTTTGTTGGTGCCGCCTGCGCGGCCTGTTCTTTTGCCGCGATTCGTCTCGGGGCTGGCTGCGGGCAGACGACTCCAGTCAGCAGCGAAGTCACTAGTCCTTTGAAGTTTGCCTGCGCATGCGCCAGTCAAAACAGCCAACACTCTCCCCCCACCGGCCCCCCCTCCCTGCGATGCCACACTCTCCCCCGACACCGGCCCATTTCCTGCCATGCCACACTCTCCCATCACCACCGGGTCTGCCTCCCTGCCATGCCACACTCTCGTCTCACCACTGGCCCACTACCTGCAACACCACACTCTCCCCCCACCGGCGCCACCTCCCTGCCACACAACACTCTCCCACCACCACCACTGGCGCCATCCTGCCATGCCCCCCCGCCCCCCACCACTGGCCTACTCTCTACCATGCCACACTGTCCCCTTTCCACCGGCCCACTCCCTCTCATGCCACACTCTTCCCCCCACCACCACCGGCCCACTCCCTGTAATGCCACACTCTCCCCCCCCCCTCCACCACCCGGCCCACTCCCTGTCATGCCACACTCTCCTCCCCCCTCCACCACCGGCCCACTCCCTGTCATGCCACACTCTCCCCCCCCCTCCACCACCGGCCCACTCCCTGTCATGACCACACTCTCCCCCCTCCACCACTGGCCCACTACCTGTCATGCCACACTTCTCCCCCCCTCCACCACCCGGCCCACTCCCTGTCATGCCACACTCTCCCCCCACCACCACTGGCCCACTCCCTGTCATGCCCACACTCTCCCCTCCCCCCCCCCTCCACCACTGGCCCACTCCCTGTAATGCCACACTCCTCCCCCCACCACTCACCTGGCCCCACTGCCCTGTCATCCCACACTCTCACCCCCCTCCACCACCGGCCCACTCCCTGTCATGCCACACTCTCCCCCCCCACCACCACCGGCCCACTCCCTGTAATGCCACACTCTCCCCCCCCCCCACCACCACCGGCCCACTCCCTGTAATGCCACACTCTCCCCCACCACCACCACCGGCCCACTCCCTGTAATGCCACACTCTCCCCCCCCCCCTCCACCACTGGCCCACTCCCCTGTCATGCCACACTCCCCCCCCCCCCCCTCCACCACCGGCCCACTCCCTGCCATGCCACCACCAACGCCGCCTCCCTGCCATACCACACTCTCCCCTCCCGCCCCCCCCCCCCCACCCACCAGCCCATTCCCTGCCACGCCACACTCTCCCCTTCCTTTCGTTGCCGCGCCGCACTCTCCCCCCACCGCCTTCCCCCGCCGCACCTCTCTAGTCTAAGACTCTGCTGGGAGAGTTTCTCCGTCACGGCGCAGCCCAGTTCTCGTCTGCTCACGTTCTGAACGAGACTTCGTGTGAGATCTGAGAGAATTCGTAAGACGCAAACATGTTTCAATCAAGTTGTTACATCCTCTGTAGTTTCAAGTCGAGCTAAATTATCTTGTTCTGTGTGTGTGTATGTGTGTGGTGTGTGTGTGTGTGTGTGTGTGGTGTGTGTGGGGTGTGTGTGTGTGTGTGTGTGTGTGTGTGGCGTTTGCAACGTCATCAGAAGTTGCTGTGTTTGCTCTGAAAGGGGTTAGCATGGCTGAGTACATTTCACCCTCCATTCCATCCTCCCACCCCCCACCCCTCACCCCCACCCCCATCAACCCACCCCTACCCCACCCCCACACACTCACACACACACACACACACACACAACTCACAAAATCTAAAGTTGCATCATCCGGTACCTTTGAGTTTCTGCAATATTTGTTTGTTCTTTTTAATATAGTTAAAGTTGCATAGTTCGATGGTTTTTTAATTTCTGTATTTTTTCCGAGATAAATAGATTAGATCGATCACTAGTATCTACTTTACATTAGTTCAAAGTTACCTTTATTTTAAATGGTAAACTTTTGAGATATTTTGAGTGAAACATGGAAAATTAGTTTTGGCAAGCTTGGCAAAACTCTGACACCATAGACTTCTGCAGTAACAGGTTCTGTTAAATTGACTCAGTATTGCCTTCTATGCAGAAACAAATGCTTAATAAGTGCATCAGTATCTAAGTTAGATATGTAAAATCAAATCTAGATAATTGGGTTGGTTTTGAAAATTTGATATTTCATCGGACTATGCAGCTCTAATCGATCATTATAATATATTTTACTTTAGTTTTAAGTAACTTTTATTTGAAAGGCTTGACTCTGTATATATTTGAAGTGAGAATATCCTCTAATTAGCGTGCAAATGGTGGACACCATGAGTTTCAACAGGACTCATAGGTCCCAATAACTTGCTTTAGTATTCCTCTTATACAGCAATACAATGTTTAATGGTTGTATTAGTATTGTTAACTGCACGGTCTGGTGAACGTATCAAATGGTTGAAACCAAAACACTTAACTAGATTTGATCACACATATCCAACTAAGCTCTTGGTGCATTTAAGAAGCATTTATTACTGCATAAAAGGGAAAACTAAGTCAAATTAAAGTTGCATGGTCCGACGGTGTTTGAATTTTTTGTCTTATTTTTTAGATAAATATATCAAATTGATCATTATGAGCTACTAATCATTAGTCCGGAGTCATTTTGATGAAAAATGACTAATTTTGAAGCAATTTGAGCTGAAAGAACCCAAAATAATGTTGACAAGCTTGCCAAAAGTCTTGTGGCTATGACCCAGATGGTCATCTCCCAATGACCACATGATGTAAGATGACCTACTAATCCTGGAACCTGACAGGGCTGTAGGTAGGTATTTCTGTTTGGTTGGGGAATTCTGGGAACGAATTGGTGCCATAGGCCCGAGGCACTAGGGTTTTTAACAAAATATTTTTCTGTAGAAAGGTTAATTTGATTTATATCTATCGAACTGACCAAGTAGCATCGAATATCCAACATCACATATACATCGGTATATGATTGACACAATGGCAGAAATTTCAAAACATCAAACTATGCAACCACCCACCAAACTGCACATTCTATGATTCAGCCAGGCCTGAGCATTAATGGTTTGATGGGATCTGCCGCAGCCGTTCTGGTCATGCCTATGTGTTATCGTTTGAAGGGGATCCATCGCAAATGCGCCGTTCCACAGCATATGCGTCAGAGGATGGCCTGGAGTCATAGCACGATATCAGTTTCTACACTCATCTATGACAAACTACATGCTCTGCGATCCCGGCTGCTGCCATCATAACGTTAACCCCAGCGCATTTGCGATGGATCCCATCCAAACGATAACGCATGACCAGAACAGTTGCTGCCATCAGAGCATTAAACCTGGAGATCTACACATTTGCAGTGAATCCTGTCAAGCCAGTAATGCTCAGGTCCGGCTGGATTGTAGAATATGGATGCTGCCATCATAGCATTAAATGCAGAACCCGGCGCATTTTTGATGGATCCCGTCCAAATGATAATGCATAGGCACAACCAGAATGGCTGCTGCCATCATAGCATTAAAACCGGAAACCTGTGTATTTGTGGCGGATCCCATCAAACTATTAATGCTCAGGCCCGGCTGATGTGGCCAGCATGGAATGGCTACTGCATTAGCTAATACAAAAGATCTGAAAGTCAAAAACTCGCATACATTTAGACTGCCAAGGATATGGGTACTGCTTGCATTTCTCATGTACATATTATTGCTCTGTTATTATTTACTGTTATGTCATCCATGTCTCATCCTCCCTCATACCATACATAGTCCCGATGGCAGATGCAATTTTAATTGACAAATGTAAAAATTTCCAAATTTAAATTACCCAAATTGATTAATTATATTTATTGAATAGGACCAAACAGCATTGAATACATGGAGGGGGGGGGGGAACATCCACCTCATTTCCCCTTCCCCTCTATGGCCCTGCAAAGTAGGCCTACTTTTAATTTCCTGGCCTGGTGCTCGGCATTAATAGGATAGAACAAGGCCTGGTTTGCTCTGCACGAAGATAATGTAACTGAGTGGGATATTGGGTCATGATGCCGGCGACCTGGCCTTCCAAGTGGGGCAACACTATAAACTCGTGATGAGTGTGCACTGCCACAAGTCGGTGTCATTTGTTGTATGCCCTGGTATGTTGCTAGGATGTAAAACCCCCCAACAACCGATAAATGTTCCTTTTGGTTGTACATAAAACTGGCCGGTCTGTTCGTGGTTTCAACGGCAACCAGCGACGGCGTGGTTTAGTGTAATTTAAAAGCAATCATTTGCAGATTAATAAATTAAATAAATAAATTTGAGATTAAAATGTATTTTTAATTAAAGCAACTTTGAGACAGCAAACAACACACATACATGCACAATAAATAAATCAATAAATGATTCGTTGATGCAAGATGGAGTGGGTCTTTGTAGCAAGAGTTCTAAAAAATACTGTGACAGTTTTGGTTAGCTTACGATCGGTTAGGATCGATCAAATCGCCGATCGCCGATAATCGAGTCAAGTTGCGACTGTTTAAGTTCTCTCTTTTCCTTTAAACAAAATCGAATACAAATTGATAAACAAACCCACGGCTTCTTATCACTGGAGGTGTATGGTTGAGTCGCGGCGAAAATTAAGTAAAGGAAAGCTTGTTATATTTAACGACGCATCGAGAGCACATTGATTTTTATCATCGGCTATTGGACGTCAAACATATGGTCATTCTGACATATTTCTTCGGAGGAAACCTGCTGCCGCCACATAGGGTACTCTTACCGGCAAGCAGCAAGGGGTCTTTTATATGCACTTTCCCAAGGACAGGACAGCACATACCGCAGTTTTTGATGAACCAGTTGTGGACCACTGGTTGGAACAGAAAATAGCACAAACTGCAAATGAGTCCACTGAGCAGGATCGATAGGATGACCGACACCTTCACAGGTGGACACTCTACCACCTGAGCTACGTCCCCCCCACCCCGGCGCGACGAAAATTAAGAATGGCATATATTTGTTTATATATTTGTTGCTACATCATAGCAACATCTAGCACCATGTCATATCAGGACGAGTACCGACTTGTGCCAGTGCACATTCATCACAACTTTATAGTGTTGCCTCACTGTGACTTGGGAGACCGCGTCCATGGGTAGAACTGTGTGTTCCGATTATATTTGGGCTTGCTGGAATAAGTTTCCATGGACTTTGTTGTTCCACCTCCTCATTGCAACCGGTTATGACTGTGTGTGTGCGTGTGTGTGCGCGTGTGCTTGTGCGTGTGCTTGTGCGTGTGTGCGTGTGCGTGTGCGTGTGCGTGCGCATGTGCGTGTGCGTGTGCGTGTGCGTGTGCGTGTGCGTGTGCATGTGGGTGTGCGTGTGCGCGTGCGTGTGCGTGTGTGTGTGCGTGTGCGTGTGCGTGTGCGCGCGATGCGTGCGTCTCTGTCTATGTGTGCACAGTGTGCATGTGCGCATGTGTGTGCATGATATGTGTGCACAGTTGAGTATTTGTGTATGAATGGCCGTGTGGACGCGCGTGTATGTATATATGTGCGTGTGTTTGTGTGCATGTGGTGCATGCGTGTCTGTATATGTGTATGTATGTGTGTGTGGTGTGTGGTGTGTGCGTGTATGTGTGTGTATGTATGTGTGTGTCATGTGTGGTGGGTGCATGTGTCTGCATGTGTGTATGCATGTGCACGTGTCTGCATGTGTGTATATGTGTGTGGTGTGTGGTGTATGCATGTCTGTGTGTGTATGTGTGTGTGGTGTGTGGTGTCTAGTGTGTGCATGTGTCTGTGTGTGTATGTATGTGTGTGGTGTATGTGTGTCTGTGTGTGTACATGTATGTTATGTGGTGTGTGGTGTGTGTGCATGTCTGCGTGTGTATGCATGTGCGTGTGGTGTGTGGTGTATGCGTGTGTGTGTACGTGTGTGGTGTGTGGTGTGTGTGTGTCTGTGTGTGTATGTGTGTGTGGTGTGTGGTGTGTGGTGTGTGGTGTGTGCGCGTGTCTATGTGTGTGTATATATGTGTGTGGTGTGTGCATGTGTCTGCATGTGTGTGGTGTGTTGTGTGTGGTGTTCGCGTGTCTGTGTGTGTGTGTCCATGTGCATGCATGTTTGCGTGCGCGTGTGTGTTTATATTAGGCTGCATGAGACGGCACCACAGTGTGTTTATTTGTTGTTGTTTTACATCCTAGCAACATCTAATGTCAAATCAGGATCAATGGCACCACAAGCGCTCCCTATTTTTAATTCACCAGTATACAACTATGCCCCAAAATACCTCCCTATTTTTAATTCACCAGTACACAACTATGCACCAAAATCCCTCCCTATTTTTAATTCACCAGTACACAACTATGTACCAAAATCCCTCCTTATTTTTAATTCACCAGTATACAACCCTGTACCAAAATCCCTCCCCATTTTTAATTCACCAGTATACAACTATGTACCAAAATCCCTCCCTATTTTTAATTCACCAGTATACAACTATGTACCAAAATCCCTCCCCATTTTTAATTCACCAGTATACAACTATGTACCAAAATACCTCCCTATTTTTAATTCACCAGTATACAACTATGTACCAAAATACCTCCCTATTTTTAATTCACCAGTATACAACTATGCACCAAAATCCCTCCCCATTTTTAATTCACCAGTATACAACTATGTACCAAAATACCTCCCTATTTTTAATTCACCAGTACACAACTATGCACCAAAATCCCTCCCTATTTTTAATTCACCAGTATACAACTATATACCAAAATCCCTCCTTATTTTTAATTTACCAGTATACAACCCTGTACCAAAATCCCTCCCCATTTTTAATTCACCAGTATACAACTATGTACCAAAATCCCTCCCTATTTTTAATTCACCAGTATACAACCCTGTACCAAAATCCCTCCCCATTTTTAATTCAACAGTACACAACTATGCACCAAAATCCCTCCTTATTTTTAATTCACCAGTATACAACTATGTACCAAAATCCCTCCCTATTTTTAATTCACCAGCTTAATAGTAATACAAATACAATACACCACAATACGCCACAATTCAGACTCAAAAACACTCAAGTAACAACCACAAAAATCATCATCGCCCTGTACAAAAATCAGCTGTAGCCTATGTGGTGGCAGCGGGTTTCCTACCCTCAAAAAAGTCAGAATTACCATATATTTGACATCCAATAGTCGATTATATGAAAATCAACGAGCTCTAGAGACATAATTAAATAAAACAAACTTTCCTTTGAAAAAAAAAACCGGCTGACTCGCTGGTCCCCTGCCTCCCCCGCCCGCACGTCCGTCACCGGGCATCAGCGCGCACACCTGTGTCTATTTATAGACTCAGTGCCCGGACACTGAGCGCGGCGTCACGTGACCACAGCAACACGCGTCTGCTCGCTGCCGGCGCATGCGCCGCCGTAAACGGGCGACTTCCTGATTTGTCACTCTCCGAACAGATGGTGGATAGACGGGTTCGTAATGCCGACTGCGCATGTGCTGAAAACGACGTCGACAGCAAAACAAATGCGGCCGGCAGTTTGCCGATACGCGCCGTGCAAAACTTCGATTTTTATTCAAAATACAGAACAATTTGGCATGAACATGGGTGCATACATGTATTATAATAGTATCATTATTATAAGAAGTATATTTAAGACACAACTAGCCATAGTTAAGCATTTTGAGCTAAGAAACATACAATTCCCTACAAGAAAATCGCTGAATTAGGTTCATGTTCACATCACCATTTTTAATTATTGTTCTAAATATTAAAATGTCAAATGTGTCAATAGTATTAGAAACTTATTTCAAAGAAATATATAACCAATGTCTGATTAACGCTATACATTTCCTAGCCCTATGGATATGTAGTTAGCCCTAGGATATAAATAAAAAGATGAATGAAATAAGTCAAACTGACTCTGGCTACAGTTCTAACACTAGTCTGAGTGACTGGATTTTTCTAGATCTAAATTCAGCTGGCATAAGATGTGCTGATTAGATTGGTGTAAATGCAATGCTAGATAAAAGATTCACATTTAAAAAACTTTTTTTTAGTTTGTATTCTACGTTTCAAAGCATGAGCTGAAATGAACTGAAACTAAAGGGGCTGTCACATTACGACGCATCGTTACAATGTACGCCGACGTATGTGATTTATGGCTGCTACGTCAGGATACATCATTATGCGTTACGCGTGCATTAGGTGCTCGTTGGAATACATCAATGTACGTCAACGTTCATTGAGATTTGTCGGCGCGCATCAGGGGGTCGCCAAAGTTTTGTGCAAACACAAAACTTTTGACACACGACAATGTGTGGATTTTATGTCGGCCGTACATTATGTATACGTTAGGCATGCGTCGATGTACGTTAGATATACTTTAGACAAAGGTTGTTCACTATGTTTCACTCCATTGAACTACGTTAAAGGCAGTGGGAAAATACAGTCCACATACTGACAACGTATGGATAATGTACATCTAACGTACGTCTAATGTACGTTTAGCGTTTCTCCAGCGTGTCTTGACATATGTAACATATGAAACATAGTTCTGGCGATCGAATAACGTATATAACGTTCACTGGCATTCTGTGAACGTACCGTGAGCGTAATTCAAGCGTTTTTCACCCAAAAGCACGTTAGCCATACATTGGTCATACGTTGGCCATATGCTATGTATACGATATGTATACATCCAACTTTGCCCCCCACACCGAAAAGTTTAATGCTTCTCGATGTAAAGAAGTGATTTTACACATTGGCCATGCACTTGTGAGATGCGTCGTAATGTGACAGGGCCTTAACAGATTTCATTGCTGCACTCAATGGCCTAGCATTAGCCATGTTTTGTTTTTGAGGAGTTTTCAGTCGCGTTGGCGCGCTGCTGCAAATCTGCAGCACTGTGTGCATCGCACCGGTTTAGTTTGCACGGGTTTATTTTGCACCGCGCGGCGGGAATTACGAACCCGTCTATTGCGGCTGTGTGCGTTGACGGGGTTGGGGGTGGGGGGGGGGGGGGGGGGGGGGGGGCTGGAGCGGGTTGCGGCTGTGGTTGGAGAGTGTGGGTGGCGGGGGGGGGGGCGACCTGGCCGGGGCCATGTGGTTGGTGTTGGTTTTGCACGGAGCAGAGTAGGCCTAGCTTGGGTGAGTGAGTGGGTTTTTTGTTGTTAACGAATGCTTATTTATTGTCAGCCGCCCCCTCCCACAACCACCGCCAGGCCACCCCCAGAAAAAGGGAGCAACGAAAATCAAATGAACCAAGTTAAGTGTGTGTGTGTGTGCGTATGTGTATGTGTTAGTGTTTATGTGTGCGTGTGCGCGTCTCTCTCCCTACACCATAATAAATTATAGAGCACATAAATATATACATGAAGAATTCAGGCGCAAAACCATGTACACGCCAATCCATAAAAGGAGCTTAAATAAAGAATGTTTACATGAAAATAAGTTTAAAGCTCACCAATTCCACTTTCCATATGTTTATGGAGCAATAACCAAAACAGTAGGAATATAAAAATATTAACCTTTTGAAGGTTTGATTCCAATGTTTCTCTCCATTTTTGGATTGGTGTTTACATGGTTTTGCGCCTGAACTCTTCACATATAAATATATATATGAAGTGGGCGTGTCTACTCGCCTTGAGCAATTTGCGCACTCGTCCAACGGGCGCGCAAATTGCTCCCGCATGTACACGCGAGGGTTCGCGGGGGTAAAGCATTGCTTAGCGACTAGCTAAGCAACGGAAGAGGGTCGGGCGTTCGGGGCCTGACCCGGCAGACGTGTTTATGCACGCTCTGTCATTTCAGCCGATATTTGGTCTTTTTCTTATCTAAATTCTAAAACTAACGTAATCAAACCATACGGGAGGGAAAGGGAGTTATCTGCTTCTTTAATAGATATACATATTTCGCTGGTATCCTTGTTAGTTATGGTAAGAATAAAGTCGTGAGCTCTTGTGAAGGTGGATTGGGACGTTCCTTGCATTCTTTACTATCCTCCAGTATTACTGTAGATTAACCGCTATGGAAAACCTGATATTCGATTGCTTTATATGTAATTAAGGGCCTTAAGCCTAAGCAAGCCTTATGCAGTTACTTAACCCATCTGCGGGAATATAATGACGAAACCATAACAGAATTAACGTAGTGTTACTTTAGGGCGGAAATTAACGACATTAACTTAGAACTGATTATCAGTGACAGCGGCGGCATCCCTAGCCGTACGCATACTTCTGGAATAATTCAGTAACATAAATAATACCCCGAAATGCGAAGGGGACAGCCAGCTAGTTGAAATAACCTAACTTATAGAATTAGGGAAACTTTAGGCCGATAAATGCGCTCGATGGCAAATTGCGTATGTAGACGAAACTCTGGCTGTCCGCCTTTAGCGCGGGGCGGACACCGACGGCGACGGACTAACCACAGACGGGAGGAGGAGCCGCAGCAGCCCGCGGCAGGCCCAGGAAATTCACATGGAAATTATTACATAATATTACATACAATTAACCCGTTAGGCTCGCCTTAAGCGGGGGCAGAATAGCCGAACGGTTAAACTTATATATATATATAGTACAACCTCACTAAATCGACCGACCTTGGGACTGACTTTAAGTGGTCCATTTAGGGAGGTGGTCGGGTTACGGAGTTTGAATATGGATACAATGGTATTGTTGGGACCCAAATAAAGCGATCGATATAGTTTATAAGTTATAGGGGAGTGGTCGATCTGTGGATGTGGTCGGTTAGGGAAGTTTTACTGGATATATATCTATATATATATATAAACTAACCAATTCTAAATATATATATTCGACCCAGTGTGGCCACTACTGCCACACACAGGGCCAGTTAGATAGGATATAGTGAGTATAATATAATATAGGGAACTGAAGATAGATAGTGTCCTTGTTTATATTCCCATAATAGATTCATCATCATCATCATCATCATCATGCTGTCATGATGCGATAAAGACTGCTTCCATTACATGACTGCCGCTCTCCATTTAGCTCTCTGCTGTGAGAGTGATGTCCATGAGTCGGTCTTAATGTCTCTCAGCTTCAGGTTTCTCTTGATGGTATCCTTGAACCGGAGACAGTTGAGAATAGATACATTTCATGAAAGCTGCCTGTAAAAGTGTTAAAGTGCTGCTGGCTTTTGCAAGTTACCAGCGGCACTCTCTCGGGGAGCAAATAGAGGTTTCACACTGGCAAGAACATGTCAAGACAGGCGCAAAACTATTTGTCCCTGCAGTGGCTTGTCGGGAGATGTTGGGAGTTCCATACATCAACTGCCCTTAATGCTCCCACAGTGACATGGTTTTCTGTTTAGGGTTTGCTCCCTTAGCCTTTGGTTCTGTCAAGAACCTGTACCACAAGGCAGTGGTTTACAACTCTGCAGGGCAGGGGCGTCAACCTCCCTGAGGTGTTGCAATACCTACAATAGCTGCATACCACATAATAGATTATAGAGCACATATAATTAAAATGACCAAATCCAACATACCGTATTGGATGATTAAATAAAACTCATGTTATATTATATTATATAAATAAATATGTAGTATTTCCTTTAATATTCGTTGATGAAAGTTGCATAGTCCGATGGTTTTGAGTTTCAGAAATTTTCTGAGATAAATACATTAGGTTGATCGTTATAATGTTCCTTACTTTAGCCTGATGTAACTTTTATTTTAAGTGGCTAACTTTTGAGATATTTGAAATGCAACCATGCAAAATTAATTTTGGCAAGCTTGCCAAAACTCTGACACCATAGCATTCTGCCGTAACATGATCTATTCAATTGCCTCACTATTCCCTTCTATGTGGTGACAAATGCTTAATAAGCGCATCAGTATCTAAGCTATAGATGTAGAATCAAATTTAGATCCTTGCTTTGGTTTTGAAAATTTGATGACTTCATCGGACTATGCAGCTTTAAGTGGGAGAAATTTCAGTTGCTGAAATTGGTTTTCCCCTTTTCATTGTTGTTTGCCATATCCTACTATCCTGGTAAAACTGAGCATTCAGCAAGGTATTTACTACTGTACTATCAATATTTAATTGTGAGTGACACAGGGTGCGGTGGGGGGGGGGGGGTTATAAACACCACCCATGGGAGGGGGGTACTACACCAATGCGTCAGGTCAGGAGGATAGATATCATGTATTCCCCTCCAAATATTTATACTTGAAAATGTGTTATAACTTTATACATCACATATAAATCCTCCGATGCGACTGACACTGGTCAACATCCCGGGGAGGTGAGGTGGGCGAGATGGCGCCACCGGTAAATTGTCGTATCTGACAGAGGATAACAATAACAATAACTAATATTCCCTTATGTATTTTTATACTCGCATAATACGTTATACATCACACATATCTCGGGATTCGTTTATATTCAACGATTAAGCAATGAACTTTGAATTTTGGATATACATATATAAATAACATTCGCATATTATAATAAGCATGCAACATTAATTTTGTTTGGTTACACTTCAAATATCCCATAAGTTAACCATTATACTAGATTTAAGTTACTTCAAACTAAAGTAAAACAGATTCTAACGATTAACCTAATATATTTATCTAAAATAATGACATAAACTCAAAACCGTGGGAGTAGGCAACTTAAGATTGTCCTTATTTTATTTCCGTTTGGATATAGACTCTATCACATGAAATAATAGTTAAATAAATTAAACAAATGCTCTAATGTTTCACGTGCCGACATAACTGACAAGCAGACGACATTTAACACAATTAACAAGAGCATGCTGGAGGGCATGGCAGGTGAGTGGTTAGCGGACCTCCTGTAGGGTTGTGCGTCAGGAGGGGGGGGGGCGCAGGGGGCGGGGTTTGAAACCCTGCACCCTGCACCCTGCACCCTGCACCCTGCACCCTGCACCCTGCACCCTGCACCCTGCACCCTGCACCCTGCACCCCGCCCCCGGTACACAACACTCGCGTGTCCCCGGCCCTGTGTCCGTGAGTCCGGTACACACCGCCGATACAGCCCGCCTCCCCGCCTCCCTGCGTCCCCGCCTCCCCGCCTCCCCGCCTCCCCGCCTCCCCGCCAGCCCGCCTCCCCACCCCACCTCTCCGGCTCCTTGTGCCCCACGCCCAGCCAATGCCGGTACCGTTGCCTTTGTTCGCCCCTCACCTCCTTCTCTCCCCCTCTATTTTCCATTTAAGACTGGTATCTGGTGGTATCTGGTGGTATCTGGTGGTATCTGGTGGTATTGATACCCTAATACTGGTACCGGTGCTAATATCAGTGCTGGTGGTACCCTAATGATGGTACCACTACCAGTGGTACTGATTGGTACCAGTGATGCTGGTACCAGTGGTACTGATACCAGTGGTGCTGGTACAAGAGGTGATGGTACCAGTGGTGCTGGTACCAGTGGTGCTGGCACCAGTGGTGCTGGTACTAGTGGTGTTGGTACCAGTGGTGCTGGTACAAGTGGTGCTGGTACCAGTGGTGCTGGTACCAGTGGTGCTGGTACCAGTGGTGCTGGTACCAGTGGTGCTGGTACCAGTGGTGCTGGCACCAGTGGACTGTCTCAGTATCCCCCTCCCCTCCCCTCCCGTCCTCCCCTCCCCCTCCCCCTCCCCCTCCCCCTCCCCCTCCCCTATTTCCCCTCCTCCCCCTCTACGAAGTGTGCCATGTGGGTATGGGGGGGGGGGGGGGAGGATGGCGGTGTAGGGTGGTGGCTGGGTGTGGTGAGTGGGTGATGGGGTGTGGTGGGGTGGGAGTATGGGGGGGGGGGGGGGGGTGCACGCAGGCAGCCGACATGGCACTACTTATATGACACTATGCATATAATGGGTACAGCGGGAACCCCTCACCGAGTGTATGTAGGTCGGGTTCTTTGTTGTAGTTTTATGTCCTAATAACATCTAAGGCCATATCAGGAAGGGCTCTTTGTACACTGTGTTTTCTGTTTGTTTGTATTTTTGGTACATTCGTTGATTAAGCCGGGGGAATTTCAATCGCGGACCATTGGTCTTCCTCATTCTACGGCTCCTTGCCCTATCCTAAGAATGCCGAGCGCAAGGCTAGGAAGCGACAAGTATCAATTTTTAATTCATTGGTTGGACTCGACCAGGGTTCAAACACACAATCCAACGATCTACCAACACGAGAGACGGACGCTCTAACTCATTCAGCAATCCCGTCTTGTTTGTGTGGTTATTATTAATACCAGTGAGCGTGGTTAACGTAATGAAGTAGGCAGAGCAAGTCATTACTTGTCATCGTTATTTATATCCACATAATAAATTTAAAAGTACATATTTATGGGATATATATAGCCGTGTTTACACGGGCAATTGTGAAGCGATTTAGGCAAATCGATTTATATGAAGCGATGTAGTGGCGCGTTTACACGAGCGAGTTTTAAAGTGTCTCGGCGACTGGGAACCAGCAGCCTTAGTGGTGCACCTGTAGCCGGTGAGCACTGCTATTTGTTTAGTTTACACTCGTCGATTCGACGCCGATGTAGCTGCTACGTTAATATCGCTTGGAATTTAAGGTTAATTTAATTAAATTTCATTATTTGAGTATGTAATTCTGTTAAATATGATCGCATTCACTAGATTTCGGCCTAATCGGGCCCTAACACTGCCGGGCACCAGCGATTAGTTACAGCTGAGCCTGTAGCCGGCGAGCACCACTATTTTACACTATCGCCGCCCGGGAACCAGCTGAATCGCTTCATCTATACTACCTCGCGAGGTGGTTTACATGTACCGATTTATATGAATCGATTCAGCCCTAAAACGCCTCAGAGTCGAGTTTACACGGCAAATGTGAATCGATCTAGGCAAGTAGTTTTATATGAGGCGTTTTAAATCGCCCGTGTAAACATATTGTGCGAATATGAATAACAAAGGTATTCACATATCTAGGATTCTACTATTATTTTGTCTATCCTCCTGCGTCTGTACCATCTTCTACTAGTTCACTGCCGCTTTGGTAGATCTTGGTATTCGAACACACGGATTCGAACCCCGGTCAGGTCAAACCAATGACTTAAGAATTGAGACTTGTCGCTTCCTAGCCAGGCGCTCGGCATTATTAGGATAGGGCAATGACTGGTTGACGCAGTGTCAGGATAATGTGATTGAGTGGGATATCATGTCATGGTGCTGACGGCCTGGTCTCCCAATCGGGCAGTACTATACAGTCACCATGAGTGCGCACTGTCACAAGTCGGTACCCGTCCTGTTGTGACCTTAGATGCTGCCCGGACATAAAACTCCAACAACCATCCAACCATCTAGTTCACTGGACTTTTTCCGTTCCGACTTGTCTGTGCCACTACCGCCACCTAGGGGATTTCCTGTCAACTACCAGTCTGGTTAAAATTTGTAGATATAAATACATAATAGGGGTCAATATATATGTGTTTGGGGGGGGGGGGGGCTGGACGGGATGGCCGAATCGGTAAGAGCGCCCCCTGGCTTCCAATTGGGGAAATGTTTCTCTCTCCAAAATATAGTACTATTAGTAGGTGGACTTTTATATAAGATCGACTTTTATTCGAGTAAATACGGTATATGTGTAAGTAGATACACACTATGGATGAAGGATAAGATTCGCTATTCATATCGCATAATACATGACACACATATATTACGGTATATGTGTAAGTAGATACACACTATGGATGAAGGATAAGATTCGCTATTCATATCGCATAATACATGACACACATATATTATAGTACATATACAGTAAAACCTCTCTAACCGATCACCTCCACAGATCGACCACTCCCTTATATCGCTCATTTTATTTGGGTCCCAGCAATACCATTGTAACCATATTCTAACTCCCGAAACCGACCACCTCCCTAAATGGACCACTTAAAGTCGGTCCCATGGTCGGTCGATTTAGAGAGGTTTTAATAGTAATAGTACTGCACAGTAAAACCTCTCTAAATCGACCGACCATCGGACCGACTTTAAATGGTCCATTTAGGGAGGTGGTTGGTTTAGGGAGTTTTTCATTGTATGGGTGATCGTTTGGGAACCAAATAAAGCGATCGATATAGGGGAGTGGTCGATCTGTGGAAGTGGTCGGTTAGAGAGGTTTTACTGCATATCGCTATTGTTTAGTGTGCGATATTTGCTATGATTGTGTCAATGTGCTCTATAATGATCTGGCACAAAGACCCAATAATACTAAGACGGCTCACTCAGCCTGTACTGTGTAATCAAAATGATCAACCCCACCACTTGGCGTGCTGGCTGTTCTCTTGGTTAAACAGGTGCTATATTATATGTATAAATGTATATATGAATGTGAAAAATGTGTGATGATGGCAATGATGATGATGATGATGCTGATGATGATGTGTATTTGTTCATAGCAATTTCATATTGATGTGTATTCATACTTACCTATCTCATGTATAATATAATTGTATGTGTTTACATCTGAAACACCAACCAGCAGCCGGGCTGATCAAACCCACCACAGGGTGGCACTGCGAAATTTACATTACCATGGGAGAGATAGGGAGTGAGCCGTCTAATAGGGTCTTTGTCTGGCATGAACGTGCACAAATTAGGGCAAATTTACCTCAATGTACAACGAGTGATTGTGTTGTGTGAGGCAAACTTGGTGCAAGTAGTTACGCAGATGTATAACATTTACACTCATGACAGGGTTGGATTGATTGTTGGAGTTTTACATCCTGGCAACATCTAAGGTCATGTCAGGATGGGTACCAACTTGTGACAGTGCGCACTCATAACGACTTTATAGGCGCCCGGCATTATTGGGATAGGGCAAGGACTGGTTGGCTCGGTGTCAGGATAATGTGACTGAGTGGGATATCAGATCCCGGTCTTTCAGTGGGTCAGCACTATAAAGTTGGCATGAGTGTGTACTGTCACAAGTCGGCACCCGTCCAGATATGTTGCCAGGGCGTAAAACTCCAACAACCAACCAACCATGTGGCTGGCTGCACGGCCTCACCACAACAACGTGACCCTTTCCGTTTCGATTATCCCAAAACAGGGGCCGTATGCAGGAGTCAGTGTTAGCGAGGCAAAACGGTGTTTGTCGGGAATTCCGGGTTAGCGGCGAAAAAATGGTATGCACGAGTCAGTGTTAGGCCTAACACCAAAGGCTTAACCAGTGTTACCTTAACCCTAAAAAATATCAGGTTTACCGAGTTTATTAGGCCCAAATCTATTCAATGCTGTCATATTTAACAGAATTACATACGCAATAAGTGAAATTTTATCAATTTAACCCTAAATTCGAAGCAATATTAACGCTGCCCCCGTAATTGCGGAGATATTAATACTTATATTTTCGAATCGACGAATGTAAAGTAAACAAATCGCCGCCGTCGCGACCGCCGCGTCGACGTCGACATCCATACTGGCCGACGTTTACGCATTGGTGACAATGTATTAGCGATTTGTTTAGTTTACGCTCGTCGATTCGAAAATATAAACATTAATATCGCCGCCGTTACGGAAGCAGCGTTAATATTGCTTCAAATTTAGGGTTAATTTGCTCAAATTTCGCTTATTGCGTATTTAATTCAGTTAAATATGATAGCATTTAATAGATTTAAGCCTAATATATGGGTTCAGACACAGAGGGATTTCCCAAATCTATAGATAATTTCACGTTTAGCTAAAATGTAAGTGTTACGCGCTCGTGCATACGACTTGACACAGTTCCTGACATCGGCGATAGCTAATCGGTAATAGGCTGTAACACCAAACCCCGCTAACACTGACTCCTGCATACGGGCCCTGCAGGTCACGTGATTTTAGTGTGAATTGACTGATTCCACACTCGTGGCGTCTTGATTCGAAAACGAGGTCAGTTGCACAACCGATCCTAGCAGAGTTCTAGCGGGGGCTAAGCTTTACCATTGTGTGTGCGCGTGTCTGGATGCATAAGTTGATCAGGTCAAGAAAGTGTTATTCCGATAAGTTTTTATGAATTTCCGAACAAGGATACAGACAAAGACGCCTCACATGGATGGCGAAAATTGGGCATGATTACTGCACCGATGGCTTAATGTGCGCTTAGAGTTAGAGTGATTGCAGATCTCTCAGCACTGTGTGAGGAAAGTTTGCCAATAATTACAGCTGCGCTGGTGAGTGTCTCTGCACCTTAAGTAGTTCAGTAGGCACTTAGTGCGATCGCAGATCTCTCAGGACTGATGTCGATGGTATTTGAGGTTACTTGCTATCGACGGCTGAACCCTGCAAGTGTGTGCTTCGTTGTGCATCTAATAGATCTGACCATTTTAATCTTACATATAAGCCGTGTTTACATGGACAATTGTGAAGCGAATTAGGCAAATCGATTTATATGAAGCGATGTAGTGGCGCGTTTACATGGACTGAGTTTGAAGGCGGTAATCGATATCTGCGCATGAGCAAGTCCATACGAACCAGCGCCAGTTTCGGTTAGTCAACGTCGGCAGTAGAGAGTGGGTTCTACCTAGATCTGTATGGACTGAATCGTATTGGTTTGGAACGGTCAAAACTTCTGCTGGGCAGTGAAACCCTAAAAATAAATGATGAAAAAAATATCTGTGCACAGCTAGCAGTTTCATAGACTAAATTCTATAATATGCACTTTTGATCGACCGGAAAGTCAACAAACTAAGGTCTCGACTGCGCATGCCTGTGAAGCGCCTAGGCTAGATCGCTTCATCTATACTACCTGGCAAGGTGGTTTACATCTACCGATTAATATGAATCGATTCAGCCCTAAAACGCCACAGTGTCGTGTTTACACGGCAAATGTAAATCGATCTAGGCAAGTGGTTTTATATGAAGCGTTTTAACTCACCCGTGTAAACACGGCTTTATATTCATTGTATGACTATTTGCTGTATCTTAAAGTTGCATAGTCCTTTGAAACCATCAACATTTTAATATCAAAACTAGATTTGAACGAAATATCTAACACCAGACAGGATGGCTACAAAGGAATGGGTACACGGATTCAATTGCGCCACATCATGGGATCAATCCCTGGCCAAGTCGAACCAAAAACGCACATGATACATGTGTTCAGAGTTCATGACCAGACGAGATGGCCGAATGAGTTATAGCGTCCGTCTCCCGTGTTGGTAGATTATGGGATCGTGGGTTCGGATCCTGGTCGAGTCAAACCAATGACTTAAAAATTGATACTTGTCGCTACCTAGCCAGATGCTCGGAATTACTAGGACAGGGCAAGGAGCAGTGGAATGAAGAAGACCAGTCGTCTGCGACTGAAATTTAATCAACTAATGTACCCAAACAATTTTTTTTTAAATAAACCTAAATATCCAACTTAAGTACTGGTGGACTTATTAAGTATTTGTTGCTACATATGAGGGCATAGATCTACTACTACTACTAGTACTAGATCAATATAAATTATAATAGAACCACTTACAGCTGAAGCCTATAAGATCAGAGTTTTAACAAGCATGCCAACAATTAATTGAGCATAAAATATTTCCCAAATTAGTCATTTTATATGAAAGTTATTTCAAACTATAGTAATGTAGATTATAATAGAGTCTAAATTCAACAAAAGTTTGATAGCTGCTCTGATATGACCTTTGAGGTTGGTAAAAGACAAAACCCCAGTTATGGCCCTAAATATATTTGGAATGGTAGGCAGGAAGCGGGACGTAGCTCAGGCGGTAGAGTGTCCAGCTGTGAAGGTCGGTTATCCTATGAATCCTGCTCAGTGGATCCATTTGCAGCTTGAGCTATTTCCCTTCCAACCAGTGGTCCACAACTGGTTCATCAAAGGCTGTGGTATGTACTGTCCTGTCCTGTCTGTGGGAAAGTGCATATAAAAGACCCCTTGCTGCTTATCGGAAACAGTAGCCTATGTGGCGGCAGTGGGTTTCCCCCAAAGAAATATGTCAGAATGACCCTATGCTTGACGTCCAATAGCCGATGATAAAAATCAATGTGCTCTGGAGGCGTCGTTAAAAATAAAACATGCTTTACTTTTGAGAGGCAGGAAATGGTTGCAGTACAAAACTAGGCTATTGATTTAATGGAAATGGTCGAATTAAATGTGCCCGTTATTGGTGAATTAATCAACCTGCGAGTATTGATAATTTATCTCACTCTCTGCTGTCATAGCGATCATTCACTTAGGTCATTAATGTTTCATACAAATGGGTCTAATTTATATGTGCTTGTATTAATCACTGTGCAATAGACAAATGTAGTTTGTGTCAATTTGTGTCAATGTGTGTCAATTTGTGTTGTCAGTGCAGTATATTTCAGTTGGGTTATTGTTATTTCACGTGCGCTTGCTATAATGACCGGAAATGCGTCGTCGGGGGTGAAATGTACCTAGATCGATGTCGCCGGAAATGTACATAACTTCCGGGGGTCGGGCCCGGAAACGGAATATCTAACACCAGACAGGATGGCTACATAGGAATGGGTGCCCGGATTCAATTGTGGCATGTCATGGGATCAATACCTGGCCGAGTCGAACCAAAAACGCACGCGATACATATGTTCCGAGTTCTACTGGTCCCTCATTAAAGACACGCTGTGAGTATGACCGACAACTTAGACTGCGGAAGATCAAGCTTGGTGCTACTCCAAGCCCTATCGGTAACTATCGACCGTATACTTTAAACTCATCAGCCCTATAATCACACGCCTCCTGCTGACCAAACTTCGTAAGGTTCTGGCCATACATTTGTTTCAAATGTAGAATGCAATAAAATTCCTCCTGGCAAATATTTTACGTGCGATAAAATACCACTTTATGTATTATGGCGTAGGCACCATCTCCCCACAACCTTCCACTACGTAAGCTGGCATGCTGGGTCATCATAGCCTCAGTCCTTCCTTAGGAACCAGCGGAACGGGCAATACCCATATTGTGTAAGTATCTATCCCCTGACCTACATAAAGAAATGATAAATAACCCCAATAATCCTCCCATCTTTATAGTGGTATCTGTCTATAACGGACAACTCTGCATTCAGACCAATGTGGTCCTGACTTAAAGTTGCATAGTCCAATGACGCTTGAATTTTACTATCATTATTCTTTTAGATAAATATATTAGATTAATTAGTCTGGAATAACTTTGATATCTTGAATTTTCACATTAATTTTCTTGGATTAACATTGATTAGTTGGTCTGGAGTAACTTCGATGAACAATGGCTAACTTTGGAGCAAGGGCGGGGGCAGTCAAGTGAGACAAAAATAGTTCTGTACATTGACAGATTGTTCACTATATGGCAGGAGTTCGCCGTAGACAGGAGTCGCTGACGACGGGGTGGCACTGTATGTATTAAGGATATCAGAATTAACCCGCCTTTGAAATTGTATGGTGTTGGAAACACGGCGGGAAGGCGGCGCGGGGCCGGGCGGGGAGGCTTCACGGGTGGGTCCCGGGGAGGCACCGGGCGAAGGTTCCCGGGCGGGCAGGGAGCAGCTCAGGACGGGGCACGCCGGGCGACGGGCGGAGGGCGGCGGGAAGCCCGGCCGTCTAGCCCCCGACCGCCCGCCAGCCCGCCCTTCCGCTCTCGGTCCTGACAGCCTTTCCCGGGTCCCGTCGCAGCAGAAGCAGCGGAAGCAGCGGCGGCAATGGCGGCGATACCAGCGGCAGCAGGAGGGTCTCCCTCCCGCCCGGGCCCAGCCTCGCTTCCATCAGGCCCCAACGCCGCCGCCGCCGCCGCCGCCGCCGCCGCCACCGCGGCCGCCACCATCACACACCCCGCCCCCCTTCCCACCACGCCCCGCGCCGGCTCATTTTCTGCCCGATCGGGTCTCCCGGCGGCCCGACGCGGTCAGTCGGTGCATTCCCAATTTTCCCCGGCGGCGCCTGCGCCGGGCCGACGGATGATGAGAGGCGGGCGGCGGGCGGGGCTGGAGGAGCTGGAGGGAGGGGAAAGAGGGATGGAGGGAGGGAGGGAGGGAGGGAGGGGTTAGGGAGAGGGGAGAGGGGGTGGGGAGAGGAGGGGAAGGGAGGGTAGAGGGTGGTGGGAGTAGGGGAAACGACGCGAGAGTGTGTATGTGGGGGTGGGGGTGGGGGTTCTTACAAGGCAAGGAATTCGAAGTGGGATTATACAGGATTATGCCTCCAGTACACCCGCCTCTCCTTTCCTGCTGGAGCCCCCCCCCCCCCCCACACACACCCACACCCACATCCACACACCCACACACCCACACACTCCTCATTCCCCCTCCCCCACCTCCACACCACATCCTCCCATCCCCTTCCCCCCCCCCCCACACCCTATCACACATTCCCTCACCCCAACCCCATCCTCAACCCCCACAATCTCCTCCCATCCCCCCTCTTACACCCCATCACCCGGCCCCCCCCCATCTCCCCCCCCCCACCCCCACCCCACAAACACCATACACCAGTCTTACATCTACCCACATAAACCTACCCACCACCCCTTTCCGCTTCTCCTTCCCTTACAGTTACACCCCTACAGCCTCCACTCACTCACCCCACACCACCCCCACCAACCACCCACCACCCACCACCAACCACCACTACCACACAAAGACATTAGCAATATGATAAAAAGAAACCAGTGACAGTAATTCTCCTATGGAAGTACTTTTACTTTTTATTTCTCTCATCGGATTCTAACCGGGTGGGGGGGGGGGGGGGGGGGGGGGGAGGATGGTGGCAGAGGGGGAGGGGGGAGAGGCAGGGGCAGGGGGGAGGTTGCTGATGACAAGCTTCCGTTGGTAATTTTATTTTCTGCTCGATACTGCAGCGACTTAAATGGCCTCCGGAAACTCTCAACTCTAGAATTACACACCTTCCGGGTTTCAAACGGAGAGCGCCGGATGATGTATCGCAATGCACTCTGGGAATATTGCGCTGCCGAGGTGGCAATGTCGGTGTGCACCTAGCCACTATTCAGGGTCAGGCGCATGGCGATGCTAGGGTGAGGGTGTCTGTGTGGGGAGGGGAGGGGGGTGACACTATAACATTGCACACTGCTTCACGTACATAGATTTGTTTTGTTTATGTGTTGGTGTTTTACATCCTGGCAATATCTAAGGTCATATCAAGATGGGTACCGACTTGTGACAATGCGCACTCATGGTGACTTTATAGTGCCATCCCACCACTGGGAGACCAGGCCATCAGCATCATGATCCAATTTCCCACTCAGTCACATTATCATGATACCGAGCTAACCAATCGAATGCTGATCTGATGATAATAATTAATGCTACTATAATTGAATACTAATCTAATCTAAGCTTGCCCTATCCTATTAATGCCGAACACCATGATAGATAGCGACAAGTATCAATTTTGTAAGTCATTGGTTTGACTCAGCCAGGTTTCGAACTCCCGACCTTCTGCACGGGAAGCCTGCGCTCTACCAATTCGGCCATATTTCCTGGTTGCACATACATAGAGGAAGTGGTATTTGATCTAATATAGTAACAATACACCAATAATTCAAATAATAAAGTGGTGTATAAGGTATCTATATTCTATCAATATTATTTATCTGTAGACATGGGTAGCGCCCAGCTCAGAGGTGCTACTGGATATACTATTGGACGGCCTTTTCTACTCATTACTCGGTCATGAGTGACCTGGTCATCCTGGGTTTGTGCGTAAGATGGCAAACCCCCACTTGAGCTGCTCACATGGGAGCACAAGATTGACTATGGACCTCCTTTTGCCTCCAGAATTTGGCTAATGTGAATAACAATGGGAGGCTATTATTGTACAGTCAGCCAGAGTCATTGTTCTCAACTAACTCATCATCATCATGTTGTCAGTCGCGATGCGACAAAAACTGCTTTCATTACTTGACTGCCGCTCTCCATTTAGCTCTCTGCTGTGAGAGTGATGTCCATGAGTCGGTCTTAATGTCTCTCAGCTTCAGGTTTCTCTTGATGGTATCCTTGAACCGGAGATGAGGGCACCCTCTCTTTCTGTAACCAGAAGACAGTTGAGAGTAGAGGATCTGCTTTGGTAGCCTGTCTGGTGACATCCTCATGAGGTGTCCAGTCCACCGGAGATTCTTTTTGATCAGAAGATCTTCCATAGAGGGCAGCCCCGTCCGTTCGAGTATTTCCTTATTTGTCACTTTGCCCTTCCAGGTTAGCCTCATGATTGAGCGCAGATGTCGCATCATGAAGGCATGCAACTTTGTCACCTGTTGTCTGTACACTGTCCAGGCCTCGGCTCCGTATAGTAGGGTGGATAGCACGATTGGACGGTAGATCTTGCATTTGACCCACATGGACACATGGTGGTTGTTCCAGAGTCTCTGGCGTAGTCGGCCGAAAGATGCGCTAGCCTTGGCCATCCTCCTCTGTATTTCAGCATCAATGCGTCCATCACTTGATATAGTGCTTCCGAGGTAGATGAATTCCGGAACAGAGTTCAGCTTGTTTCCGTCAACCATGATATCCTTCTCTCAGGTTCTTGTAGAGTTGGGTTGGTACAGCACCTCCGTCTTCTTGATGTTAATCTTCAGGCCGAACTTCTTTGATGCATGGGAGAAAGCATCCACTATTTTCTGGATCTCTTCAGCAGAGTGGGCAACCAGTGCACTGTCATCTGCGAATAGCAGCTCCCTCACAAGTATCCGAGTAGTCTTGGTCTTCGCTCTGAAGTGTGCGACATTGAATATGTCAGCGCTCTCTCTGGACTGTACATAGATGCCATCCCCCATGCCTCGGAAAGCCTCGTCGAGCATTGCTGATAGGAAGATGGAGAAGAGCGTGGGGGGCTAGTACGCCACCAATACTCACACCAAAACGCACACCCACACCAACACTCACACCCACACCAACACTCACACCAAACCTCAAACCCAGACCGACACTCACACTCACACCAATACCCACACCACACCAACACCAACACCAACATCAACACTCACACCAAAACTCAAACCCACACCAACACTCACACCAACACCAACACCAACATCAACACTCGCACCAAAACTCAAACCCACACCAACACTCACACCAACACCCACACCCACACTAACACTCACACCAAAACTCACACCCACACCAACACTCACACCAAAACTCAAACCCACACCGACACTCACACCCATACCGACATCAACACTCACACCAAAAGTCAAACCCACACCAAAACCAACATCAACATCA
Source organism: Branchipolynoe longqiensis (assembly GCA_030323885.1). Taxonomy (NCBI): domain Eukaryota; kingdom Metazoa; phylum Annelida; class Polychaeta; order Phyllodocida; family Polynoidae; genus Branchipolynoe; species Branchipolynoe longqiensis. The sequence goes on along the minus strand of CM059190.1, from coordinate 103,710,052 downwards.
ACACCCACACCCACACCCACACCCACACCCACACCCACACCCACACCCACACCAATACCAACACCAACACCAACACCAACACCAACACTAATAATCACACCAAAACCCATGCTCACACCAACACTCACACGCACACACACACCAATACCCATACCCACATTCACACTCACACCAACACCAACACCAACAATCACACCAATACCCATACTAACACCCACACCCACACCCACACCCACCTGCTCTAACAGCCACATCCGCACATCCACAATCACACCGCCCACCCACCCTACCCCTCCCACTCCCGCTCCCCCTCCCCTCCCCCACTCCACCCCTCCCGCCCCCCTCCCCTTCTCCTCCCCCCCCCCTAGCGGTGTATTCTGGGACGCCCTTTAGTGCGTCCCCGGCTCGTGCAGTGTAGCAGTACACCCCCCCCCCCCTAGCGGGAGAACAGGGCGAACAAAAAAAAACTAATACCTGCTGGCTTTGAGCCTTCAAATGTGAGCGGTTCGTGTCGGCTGTTTTTGTTATTCTTGCTGTTATCTAGGACGGCCTGCTTGTTTTATGTTCGTTGGCAGCCTGGTCTACACTATCGAACGTTAGCTGGGGAATCCGCCCAATAGTCAGGTGGACTCAACAGAAATAAATATATTAAATAACATAATAAAATACGAAATGAATTCGTTTAATCAGATTTAGAAGGAAATTGTAATATATGATAACTGGCTTGCTTCATGTCTGTGTGGGCTGGGAGGTGTTGGTTGTTGGAGTTTTTTTACGTCTAGGCAACATCTAAGCTCATATCAGGATGGGTACCAACTTGTGACAGTGCACACTCATGGTGATTGTATAGTGTTGCCCTACTGGGAAATTAGGCCGCCGGCACCAGGACTCAATATCCCATTCAGTCCCATTATCCTGACACTGAGCTAACCAGTCCTTGCCCTATCCTATTAATGCCGAGCGTCCGGGTGGGAAGTGACAAGTATAAATTTGATAAGTCATTGGTTTGACTCGATCGGCAACCGAACTCCTCACCTTCCGCACACGCCAACTCCCGACGTTCCGCACACGAGGCCCGCGCTCTACCGATTCGGCCACCGCGCCCGGTGCGAGTGAGGTGATGAGAGGCGGGATTGAGGTGGGGGGTGAGGCAGGCGCCTGGGTGAGGCGGGGGGCGGGGTGAGGTGGGTACGGGTACACAGTCTTATCTGCTCAAATACACCGTGCTTGGTTTTTGCGTCCAGTTGACATTTGATTGGCCTGCAGGCCGTGTATGACTATTGGACTGATGGGCAATGAACGGTGAAACCGGTGGGGGTGGGTGGGGGGGGGGGGGAGAGTAGGGGGAGGGACACAGAGGGACAGACAGCGGTGGTAAGAAGGGATAGGGGAGGGAGGGGAGACAAGGAGATGGTATGACAGAGAGAGGAGAGAGTGAGGGAGGGTGAAGGCGGGTGGGGGAGGGTAGGGGAGGGTGGGGGAGACAATAGGGGAGAGGTGGGAGAGTGAGGGACGGTGAGGGAGGGTGAGGGAGGGTGAGGGAGGGTGAGGGAGGTTAGGGGAGGGTGGGGGAGACAAGGAGGGGGTATGAGAGAGAGGGGAGAGAGGGAGGGAGGGTGAGGGAGGGTGGGGGAGAGTGAGAGGAGGGTGAGGGAGGGTGAGGGAGGGTGAGGGAGGGTGAGGGAGGTTAGGGGAGGGTGGGGGAGACAAGGAAGGGGTATGAGAGAGAGGGGAGAGAGTGAGGGAGGGTGAGGGAGGGTGGGGGAGAGTGAGAGGTGGGTGAGTAGAGTGCGGAGAGAGTGATGGAAACCAAATGATCGGTCAATCGAAACGTTTTTCGGCGGCCCGGCAAAATACTACCATTTCTCATAATAAAAAAGTCTGAGATTACTTGAAAGTTTGGTTTAACCATACCGGAAGTGGCCTGGGGTCTGACAATTTTGTTTGGATTAACTGATAGTTTGGAGTAACCGACTTTGGTTTAACCAACTTTTTTATATGCTAAATGGTAGTATTTTGCTGGGCCGCCAAAAAAAGTTTGGATTAACCGATCGTTTGGTTTAACCGAGCTTGGTTTAACGGTGGTATACTGTAGTTTAAAAGTAGCTGAGCAGGCGGTTTGGGGCGAGAAACAGAGAGAGGGTGAGAGAGAGAGAGAGAGAGAGAGAGAGAGAGAGAGCGAGAGCGAGTCTGTGCAGTGGTAGTTTCGTTTTGGTGATGACTTATTTCAGAAATATACATGTTGGTGGTTTCATTACTTATATCTACATAATAAATTACACTGAACATATATATATGCGAAAATATGCTGTATAAGCTTGTATACGAGTATAGGAGCCTTGTTCTAGTCATCTAGTGTTCCAGCCTAATCAAGCACAGATTATATATATATCAATATATGTGCTCTATAATCTATTATGGCAATATAAACAAGGACAGTTATGGCTGGCGCACACCTCCCGTTTACGACGTAAAACTGGCCGTTTACGACGTAAAACTGGGTTTTAGTCGTTAGGTGTGCGGCCCCCGCACACACCAGAGCCATGCGATTCACGACTTAAAACTCAGTTTTAGGGCTTAAAACTCGAATCGCAAGGGATTCGAAAAACGAATCGGGCCGTTCGAGAAACGGTAGGTGTGAGCGGTCAGCCGTTTGCGATCAGCCGTTTGCGATCCAAGTCCTCTGTGTCTGTGTGTCTCTGTGTGTGTCTCTGTGTGTGTCTATGTGTGTGTCTCTGTGTGTGTCTATGTGTGTGTCTATGTGTGTGTCTCTGTGTGTCTGTGTGTGTGTCTCTGTGTCTATGTGTGTCTGTGTGTGTCTGTGTGTGTGTCTCTCTGTGTATGTGTGTGTCTTTGTGTGTGTATATGTGGCTGTATGTGTGTCTCTGTGTGTGTCTCTTTGTCTCTGTGTGTTTATGTGTGTGTCTGTGTATGTGTGTCTATGTGTGTGTTCGTGTGTGTATCTCTGTGTCTCTGTATGTGTGTCTCTGTGTGTGTCTATGTGTGTGTATGTGTGTCTCTGTGTGTCTCTGTGTGTATATGTGTGTGTCTGTGTGTGTCTCTGTGTGTGTGTCTCTGTGTGTCTCTATGTGTGTGTCTGTGTGTGTGTCTGTGTGTGTCTCTCTGTGTATGTGTGTCTCTGTGTGTGTCCGTGTGTGTGTATCTCTGTGTCTGTGTGTGTGTCTCTGTGTGTCTCTGTGTGTGTGTCTATGTGTGTCTGTGTGTGTGTGTCTCTATGTATGTCTGTGTGTGTGTGTCTCTGTGTGTGTCTATGTGTGTGTGTCTGTGTGTGTCTCTGTGTGTGTGTCTCTGTCTTGATGTGTGTGTCTGTGTGTGTGTCTGTGTGTGTCTCTCTCTGTGTATGTGTGTGTCTTTGTGTGTGTATATGTGGCTGTGTGTGTGTCTCTTGTGTCTCTGTGTGTGTCTCTTTGTCTCTGTGTGTGTCTGTGTGTGTGTCTGTGTATGTGTGTCTCTGTGTGTGTCCGTGTGTGTATCTCTGTGTCTCTGTGTGTGTGTCTCTGTGTGTGTGTCTCTGTGTGTGTGTCTCTGTGTGTGTCATGTGTGTGTCTGTGTGTGTCTGTGTGTGTGTCTCTGTGTGTGTATATGTGTGTGTCTGTGTGTGTCTCTGTGTGTGTGTCTCTGTGTGTCTCTATGTGTGTGTCTGTGTATGTGTCTGTGTGTGTCTCTCTGTGTATGTGTGTCTCTGTGTGTGTCCGTGTGTGTGTGTATCTCTGTGTCTCTGTGTGTGTGTCTCTGTGTGTGTGTCTCTGTGTTTATGTGTGTCTGTGTGTGTGTCTCTGTGTCTCTATGTGTGTGTCTGTGTGTGTGTGTCTATGTGTGTGTATGTGTGTGTGTCACACAGAGACACACACACACAGACACACACAGAGACACACACAGAGACACACACAAAGGCACAAAAACACACATACACACACAGAGGCACAGAGTAACACAGGCACAGACACACACACAGACACACACAGACACACACACAGACACAGTGAGGGAGAGAGGGAGGGAGAGTGTCTGTGTGTCTCTCTCTCAGAGACACACACAGACACAAACATAGACACACACATAGACACAGGGTCACACACACAGACACACACACAGACACACACAGAGACACACACAGACACAGACACACACACAGACACACACAGAGACACACACACAAACACACACAGAGACACACACAGACACAGAGGCACACACAGAGACACACACAGAGACACACACAGAGACACAAAAACACACAGACACAAAAACACACAGACACACACAGAGGCACAGAGTAACACACACACAGACACACACACAGACACACACATACACACACACAGACACAGGGAGGGAGAGAGGGAGGGAGAGTCGCGAAAACGGACGGTATATGTGAGCGCTCCAGTCGGGAAACGGGTCGGGTCGGGTCGGGTCGTCAGTTTTAGTGCGCGAATCGTAAACGGTAGGTGTGTGCGCACAGACGGTAGGTGTGTGCCAGCCATAATCTCTTCAGTTTGATCTATTATTATATACCATTTATCTAGGCTCTACTGCATGCTGCTTCATATATATATATATATATATATATATATATATATATATGTATATATATATATATATATATATATATATACAGCAATGCTAAATCCATTTAATCAGCACTTTCTCGTACTAATATGGGGTTTTAGTTCCTGGAGCCTCTGGAATGCACATCGACCTCAGCCATGCCGCGGGAAATACTTATACAGAGTTCATCGGGCCTTATTGTCTCATACCACATATCTGGCAATAACTGATTAATAATAATGGTGGCTGTTTTATTTTATTTTCAGGAGAATGTCCAGTTCCACTGGCCAGACTTACGCCCTACATGGAAGGTAAGATATTACTCTTTTACTTCTATCTGTTAAGGCCCTGTCAGACCTTGCCGGACTGGGGAACCGGACGAGAACCGGACACTGTCCGGTTGTGTATGGCGACGTTCGAGTACTGTCCGGTAACCATCCGACGGTGTCCGGTGGTGTCCGGCGGTGTCCGGTACAAGTTTTGAACATGCACAGAACTTCTACCGCACACCGCCGGACTGAGGTGTCCGGTTGGTGTCCGGTTTGTCCAGTACATGTCCGGTACCCATCTGGTACCCATCCGTACATGTCCAGTACCCATCCATTGGGGTCCGGTTTGTCCGTTTTGTCTGGTACATGTCCGGTACCCATCTGTTACGTGTCCGGTTCTCGTTCAGTTCTCGTCCGGTACATGTACGGTACATGTACGGTACTTATCCGGTTGTCCGGCGGCAATTAAACCAATTTTACACTCCATTTCGATACATTTCGATAGATTTCTTCACCGGGCAACACCGGACTAGAAAATTATTTGTCCGGTGGTCTCCGGTGCTCAGTCCGGTGAGGTGTGACAATGACTTTAACGCTTTCATTTGAAAGCTGCATAATCTGATTATTTTGAGTTTCTGTCACATTAGTTTAAATAAATAAATTACATTCTGGTGGTTATCATAATCTAGTTATTCTTAGTTTGAAGTGAGTGTGATTTTTAAGGCTTGACGTTGGAGATATTTGAAGTGAAAACATGCGAAATTAATTTCAGTGTGCACACCAAAATGTTTGAGATATGTTTTTCTTACCTCGTTTTTGAGCAAATATAGATATATACAGCATATAAGCACCAAAACTCAATAAATGTTTAATAAGTGCACTAATATCGAAGTTTAATTACACACAGGTCAGTGTCTGGGTTTAAAAAAATTGAAAATTTCATCGGATTATGCAGGGTCAAATTTACATGATCCCAGGAAAGCATATTTTGTATAAATCAAAAAAACACTCACATAGATTTGATTGTAAATATCTAAGTTAGATATTTGTACACTTGTTAAACACTTATTATTGCATTAAAGGGAATATTACAGGGATTTAGCTATCACTGCTGAAGCCTATAACACCCCGGTCACATAGCCGTTAGTGGACGTAGGTGAATGTAGTGGAGGCTAACATAGTTGAAAGTAGTTGAATGTAGTTGAACGTACCAGCATCCGTACTTGTCCATGATGTTAAGTTGGTAATAATGTGGGTGAGCTGTGATCTCCGATTTAATTTTTGGACGTGTTCAAAAGAGCGGTACGTTAGAGGCTGAATTTGCATCCGTGATGCTAATGTACTCTAGAGTACTCTAGTATACTCTAGCATACTCTAGCATACTCTAGCATACTCTAGCATACACTCTAGCATACTCTAGTGTACTCTAGCATACTCTAGCATACTCTAGCATGCTCTACCATACTCTAGCGTACTTGAACCAAGCCCGGGTCACATAGCCATTAGTGGACGTAGGTGAACGTAGTGGACGCTATCATAGTTGAATGTAGTTGAATGTAGTTGAATGTAGTTGAATGTAGGTGAATGTACCGGCATCCGTACTGTAACATATTTATCCATACCATAAAATACCAAGACCTGACGTACCTTAACGTAGTTTAACATACTTACACCACATTTGACCCACGTTAATCTATCCTACGGATCACTACGTCCACTAACGGCTATGTGACCTGGCCTTTACATACAGCATTTTGACTTGCATGCATGCCAAAAATACATTGGCATGTTTTCACTTCAAATATCTGCAAACTTAGCCATTTACAATCAAAGTTATTTTAAACTAAGGAATGGTAGATTATAATGAAAGTATAAACTGGTCTAGATTTGGTTCGAGATATCTAAGTTTGTTATTGGTGCACTTATTCAACACTTATTAAACACTAAGATTATTTTTTGCATGTTTTCACTTCAAATATGTGCAAACTTAGCCATTTACAATCAAAGTTACTTCAAATTAATGTGAAGTAGATCATAAGGAATAATTTCATATATTTATCTCAAGGATATTCCAGAAATACAAAATCATCGGATTATGTACCTTTAAGCAATCAGTGACCTAGATGGAATGGAGACGAGGCGGTGTGAAACTTAAAAACCAGGCTGCTTTGCGCATGCGCGCTGTTTCAGTCTGTCAATCATGCCTCAGCTGATGCAACCTTCTCTCCAGTTGTTCACGGAATTAAAGCTGCATAGTCCGATGAAAACATCAAATTTTCAAAACCTAAATGCTGACCTAGATCTGAACCTACTTTTTTTTAAATCTTTTTTTTATTTTTATTGAGGCTGTATTTATACTGTCCATAGCATGTAAGCCTGGGTACCCAGGCTTGTTTTCAATGCTGGCCAGCTGTAGTGTTGGTGTTGTCTTACCAAGCAGTAGCTGCTGATAAGTTATTTGATTGTCTGCATTTCAGTAGCAGATAGATCTGTTGGTACGTTTAGTAGCCTATGTTAGTTTTTTTGGGGCCCTCTTGGCATTGAATTTTTGTTCTATTCTTATTACTATGTTAGTTGTTTTCTTAAGGTTCTATGTTAGTGTTTTGGGGTTTTCTTGGGAAGAGTTTTCCGGTTTTTTCTACTTAATTCTATACTAGCCTATTTTATTTACATGTCCATAGGCCTGTACGTAATAGGTGGTTGAGTTATGTTTGTTTGAATTTGATTTGATTTATATTGTTGTTGGATATGTTATCTGGCTTTTATATTTCCGGTTATCCCGCCCTGGGCTGTCCAGTTGGTGAGGCCGTGACATATCACCTGCCCCCTTGTGGTGCAGTTCAGTTGGGGTTCCCAGTTTTTATTTTGCACAGATATTTTTTGTACGTTTTTAGGTCAGGGATTTGTCTTTCTTTCACCGTTTGCGCATTCCATGCCTTGGCGGCCATTTCCAGTGTGCTCCTTTCATGGGCTTTGATCTCATTTCTGGTCTGCCTTAGTAGTGGTGCCTTGCTTGCTCTGGTGTCCCTTAGTGGTTGGGATAGACGCTTAATGTCTTGGCTATATCCATATGCTGATGTTTTTAGGTGGATTATCCTTCTGTTTTCTAGAAGCTTTACTTTAGTTCTTTTGTGTAGGTCATAAGTGGGGTGTAGTTTGTCTACTTTCAGGCAGATTTTCAGGGCCCTATTTTGTAGTATCTGCAATTTTTTAAGTATCTCTTTTTTAGCACCCATGTAGATTACATATGCATCCGTGATGCTAGCCGCTAGCACACCTCCACACCCCTCCCCCTCCCCCGCTAGCATCACGGATACATATGTTTGACTTCGATACTGGTGGACTTATTAACGCGTTTCTTGCGACATAAATGGGAATACCACGTCAATTTAACTTAACCTGTTATTGGTGAAGCCTATGGTGTGAGAGTTTTGACAAGCACGCAAAAATAAATCTGTCATGTTTACACTTCAAGTATCTTCTAAGTTAGCGATTTAAAATCAAATTTACCTCACACTAAAGTAAGGTAAGATTATAATGATCAACCTAATATATTTATCTTAGAAAATGATAGAAACTCAAAACCATCGGACTGTGCTTGTTTGTTTGTTTGTTGGGGTCTTACGTCCTAGCAACATCTAGGGGCATATCAGGACGGACAATGCACCTTTAGGGAGACCATGGACACTCCACACTGGATGAACCCGCAGATATGGGGTGTGTGGGGGAGGGGGTTGGGTGGGGGAGGGGGAGGGGTGTGGAGGTGTGCGTGGGTGGGGTTGCCTCGTCGCTTCCACAAATATTATCGAGATGGAATGAAAATATCAACAGTGCTGCACTGTGCATCAGTTACTACCCACAATGCCCCGCGCCTCCCACCCCTCCAGTACCATCACCACATCACTAGCATTTAAACTACACACAAAATTGGTTTTATTTAATGACGCCTCTAGAGCACATTGATTTTTATCATCGGCTATTGGACGTCAAATATATGGTCATTCTGACATATTTCTTTGGAGGAAATCCGTTGCCGCCACATAGGCTATGCTTTCCGATATGCAGTGATGGGTTTGTATGTGCACTTTCCCACAGACAGGACAGCACATATCACAGCCTTTGATGAACCAGTTGTGGATCACTGGTTGGAACGGAAAATAGCCCAAACTGCAAATGTGTCCACTGAGCAGGATCGATCGGATGACTCACACCTTCACAGGGGGACACTCTACCGCCTGAGCTACGTTCCGGTCCGAGCATTTACACTACATACACAGTGGTGGTTCAACACTATGCAGCACATAGCTTTACAGTATCCTGGTCAGGGCACCCATGTCATGCGGACGTCTTTGTAAGTGAAGCGAAAGAAATATTGCACCTAAAGCAGGATTCAAAGCCAATCTTCTACCATTTTTATTTTTTTATTTTTTTATTTTTTCTTGAAGATTTATACTGCCTGTTATGGATACACTCTGAATAGACTTGTTTTCACCATTAGACAGTTTATCAATAGAAAGCCCGAGTCTACACTTTTACCCACCCAAGGGATTTTTAACCTCCCACACCACATAGACATGGTATGAGAGCAACACGCCTTTGATGACAATGTAAGTTATACACAGCGGTGGAAATCCAAATTTGCAGAGGTGGGGGCACAGGGAATCGAACCACCAACCTTCAGATTAGGAGTCTGACCTAGAAAAAAGTCAGACACTCTAACCACTCTGCCACAGAAAACACCATTCCGAGACTCACATCCTAACCATTAGACAACCTAGGCTCCCTGATGCAATCACCCTACGCATACATACCTGTGCATGTTGCATTTGGCACCTTACTACACATAAAACAGGCGGGATGGCCGAATGAGTTGAGCGTCCATCTCCCGTTTTGGTACATTGTGGGATTTGAGCTCATGTGTTCGAACCGTGGTCGAGTCAAACCAATGACTTAAAAATTGATACTTGTCGCTTCCTAGCCAGGCGCTCGGCAAATATTAGGATAGGGCAAGGAGCAGTGGAATGAAGAAGACCAGTCGTCCATGATTGACATTTCCCCTGCTTAATCAATTAATCAAACCAAAGAAACAAAGACAAAAACATTGCTGATTAATGTGAACCGTAAAACTACAGTTAAACCCCGTTATAACGCGATCGTTGAAGTCCATAAAAAGTCATCGCGAAATAAAAGCGGAGTCACGCTAAATCGGGGTTCAGTTGATTGAATTATTTTATAATTTAAGAATTCCAGGTCCAATGAATCATCGTGTTATATCTGATTTCGCGTTAAATTGGGGCGAGTTATAACGGGGGTTCACTGTAATTACTGCTCTGTTAGATAGATGGCAGTACAGTTTGATTGCTTCAGCATTCTGCTGATCTTCTCGACTGCTCTGACCGGCTGCGAGAGCAATGTTGCCAACTCTCATGAAATTCCCGTGAGAGTCACGGAAATTGAAGGTTCTGATCAGTCGCCTCACGAATCATGGATCGACCCCAAAATCTTACACATTTCTGTACTTTTGTACAAAATCCTATGAAATTCTGTAATTTTGTACGAATTGTTGTACTTTTGATTAAATACAAATAAATACCATTTATACACATGCTAAGATATTAGCCTAGAATCCCTTGGAAATACCCTCAAATAGCCAATTTTAAAGCCATTTAAAAACGATTGGGGTGTGGGGGGGACGCCTCTTGACTCCCCTAGCAAGCTTGTGGGTGCCGCCACTCACTGACTCAGATTCCATGCCCGCCACGTAAAACCTCAAGGTTTCTCAGTACCTCCAGGTTGACAACACTGTGAGAGTGATATGAACTTTCAAGAGTTGGATGAAGAAAGTACCCAGAACAACAATCCCTCCACACACACGCTCACATACACATTCACACACTCACACATACTCACACACCCACATCCACACACTCACACACACTCACACTCACTCACACACACACACTCACACATGCACACACATACACACACTCACACACACACGTTCACACTCACACACACACACTCACACACACTCACACACACTCACTCATACACACTCACACACAAACACACACTCACACACTCACACACACATACTCACTCACATACACTCACACACCCACACACACTTAGACACACTCACACACGCACCTCCCTCTGCTTAATTTGGTTCATTCCATATCTTCTCTCGGTGCGAATCTCTTATCGGTCACAAACAGCAGGAGTCAGCCTCATGTTCATTTCTGTTTACTGGCTCCCCTCCCACCCACACATCCACCCCACCCCTACATCCACCCCGCTGCAACCCCCACCTCCCACCCCACTCCCAGCACAACCCAACATGTCTTCTCCCATGTTCTGCTTAGTGCCTCACTTCCACCCCGACCCCTACCTCAACCCCAATGCCACCCCTAACCCAGTCCCAAACGCAACCTAAACCTCGACCCCAACCCCAACCCCAACCCCAACTCCAATTCCACCCCTAGCCCAACCCCAACTCTAACTCCACCCCATACCCAACCCAAACCCCAACTTCTCCCCTAGCCCAACCCCAACCCCAATTCTACCCCTAACCCAACCCCAACCCCAACTCCGCCCCTAACTCAACCCCAACCCCAACCCCAACAACTCTTCCCCTAACCCAACCCCAACCAAACCCAAACCCAAACCCAAACCTACCTCCAACCCAACCCCAACCCAATCCCAATCCAACCCCACCGCCAAACCCAAACCCAAACCCCAACCCAACGCAACCCCAACCAAACCCAAACCCAAACCCAAACCCAAACCCAAACCCAACCAAACCCAACCACAACCCTAACCCCAACCTCAACCGCACCTCTGTCTCTAGCTCCCCGACACCCCTACCGCCTCTGACACCCCCACACATCTTTTCCCATCTCTGTGCTGAATGTCTCCCCCCCCCCCCCACCACACTCACCCAATGCAGCCCCCCCCCATTGTACTCACCTCAGTCACACACGCCAACCCTCATTCACCGTCACACCAACCCAATACAATGTACCCTTTAACCCCCCCCCCCTCACTGAAACACCCACCCTCACCACTCACAACACGATGTAGTAATAGTTATATATGTAATATGAGATAGTGACAATGTAATAAGATAGTAATGAATGTAATATGAGATAGTAATACATGTAATATGAGATAGTAACACATGACATATGAGATAGTAATACATGTAATATGACACGGTATTACATGTAAAATGACATAGTAATACGTGTAATATGAGATAGTGATAATGTAATAAGATAGTAATGAATGTAATATGAGATAGTAATACATGTAATATGACATAGTAATATGTGTAATATGAGATAGTGATAATGTAACAAGATAGTAATGAATGTAACATGAGATAGTAATACATGTAATATGACATAGTAATATGTGTAATATGAGGTAGTGATAATGTAATAAGATAGTAATGAATGTAATATGAGATAGTAATACAGGTAATATGACATAGTAATATGTGTAATATGAGATAGTGATAATGTAATAAGATAGTAATGAATGTAATATGAGATAGTAATACATGTAATATGACATAGTAATATGTGTAATATGAGATAGTGATAATATGATGAGATTGTGTGACTGTACTTTGAGATAATAAAACATGTAATATGCGATACTAATGCATGTAATATGAGATAGTAATACTTGTAATATGAGATAGTAACACTTGACATATGATATAGTAATACATGAAATATGAGATTCCAATTACTGTATATGAGATAGCAATAATACAATATGAGATACATAGATTGTAAATATAATCATAAATATATTATAAGATAGTAATAATAAATGTAATATGAGATAGTAGTAAGTGTAATATGAGAGCATAAAGAATGTAATATATATTTTCGTGAATTTATCATGGCACATTCTTATTAGTAAGGGCGGGTCCACATAAACCTTTTAATATTATGATTTTTTCAACTATTTCTGGTAGGTCTTTTGATTCTTCAGAACAACTCGTTCTCCTTACCCCGTCGTACGGGGTTATATGTTCTGGTCATAGCAATTTGTTAGAAATTAGAATGTGTGCACAATTTCTTAAACTTTTAGTTAATATAGTATAGTCTTCCACATTTCATCTCACAAAGATCAGGTTCCTTTTGTAAAGCTGTTGCCGATTATCGGACTCGTCTTGGTTTTCTGTTTGGTGGGGACTGTATCTGTACATGTTCGACACTCTTTGTCCACCGCTACCAGTGCCCCCACCCCCACCCCCACCTCACCCCCACCCCCACCCCCACCCCCAGCCCTCACACACATGACTTACTTCAACACACACCGTCACATTATTTCCACTCATTCAGTTCTCCCTCCACCCCCTCCCACTCTAACCCCCACCTCACCCCCACTCCCACCCGCCCCCACACCAGCCCCACCCCAACCCCACCCCAACCCCTACCCGGCCCCCTACCTGTGATTTCCCGGCCCCTGGAAGCTCCGCGTCCCCTACCAGTCACGCCTCACTGACCACAGCCGTCCTCAAGAGCAGGTCAATGTCACGCCTCATCGGGCAAGGTCAGCCGCGTGACCTTGACCAAGGTCGTAACAAGGTCACTGCGCGGCGGACTGGAAGGGCCCACTTGTGTGTGTGTGTGTGTGTGTGTGTGTGTGTGTGTGTGTCGGTGTAGGTGTGTAGGGTGTGTAGGTGGGGGTGGCATGGGTTTGGAGGGTTTGGGTTGGAAGCGGGTGGGGATGGTGTGAGTGCGTGTGTGTGTGTGTGAAGGGAGTGGGGTTGGGTTGTGTGTGTGTGGAGGGTGGGTGGGGTGCGTTTGTGGGAGTGCTGGGATGCGTGTCTAAGGGATGGATGGGGTGAGGTAGGGCGGTATGGGGTGAGATGAGGTGGGGTGGGATGAGGTGATGATGAGTATGTCGTGGGTGGGTGTGGAGGTGTGGGGTGACTGTCTTTTCTTGTCAGCTGACCGTCTTGTCTTGTGGCCGACCATCGTGTCCGAACGTCTTGGTCGACCGTCTTGTCTTGGGCGCCGACAATCTTGTCCGACCGTCTTGTCCGATCGTCGTGTCTTGTCGGGCAGTGGCGCTGGTTAGAGCCGGGCAGGCCGCAAGGCGCCTGTTTACATTTTTGCCTCTTTGATGTGGGGGGAACTCGGGGGGGGGGGGGGTACTCGGGGGGGGGGGGGGGATTCGGGGGGGGGGGGGGATATGGGGGGGAGGGCGGGGTGCTGCGGGTAGACGGCGCTTTGTGTGCGTGTAGGGTGCACAACTAGAACTAGGTGGTGGGGGGAGGTGGTGGTAGTGGAGGTGGTGGTGGTAGTGAAGGTGGAGGTGATGGAGGTGGAGGTGGTCGTCGTCGTCGTTGTGGTGGTGGTGATTGATGTAGTTGGAGTGGTGGGGGTGGTGGAGGTGGGGGTGGTGATGGGGGTGGTGATGGTCGCTGTGGTGGTGTTGGAGGGGGGTGGGGTGGAGGTGGTGGTGGTTGTGGTGGTGCTGGCGGTGGTGCTGGTGGTGGAGCTGGTGCTGGAGGGGGGGTTGTGGTGGTGGTGGTGGTGGTGGTGGAGTGGGGTGGAGGTGGGTGGTGGTGGAGGGGGAGTTGTGGAGATGGTGGTGGTTGTGGTGGTTGTGATGGAGGTGGTGGTAGTGTGTGGGGGGGGTGGAGGGGGGGTGGAGGGGGGGGTGGAGATGGTGGTGGTTGTGGTGGTGGTTGTGTTGGAGGTGGTGGTAGTGTTGGGGGTGGTGGTGGTGGAGTGCGGTGGAGGTGGGGGGGGGCGGTGGAGGGGGGGTTGTGGAGATGGTGGTGGTTGTGGTGGTGGTTGTGGTGGAGGTGGTGGTAGTGTTGGGGGTGGTGGGTGGTGGTGGAGTGGGGTGGAGGTGGTGGTGGAGGGGGGGTTGTGGAGATGGTGGTGGTTGTGGTGGTGGTTGTGATGGAGGTGGTGGTAGTGTTGGGGGGGGGGGTGGAGTGGGGTGGAGGTGGTGGTGGTGGTGGAGGGGGGGGTGTGGAGATGGTGGTGGTTGTGGTGGTGGTGGTGTTGGAGGTGGTGGTGGTGGTGGTGGTGGTGGGGGGTGGAGATGGTGGTGGTTGTGGTGGTGGTGGTGGAGGTGGTGGTAGTGTTGGGGTGGTGGTGGTGGTGGTGGTGTAGGTGGGGGTGGTGTGGTTGGTGGAGGTGGTTGTGGTGTTTGGGGTGGTGGTGGTGTTGGAGGAAGTGGTTGTGGTTTGTTGTGAATGCGTTTGTTTGTGTTTTACCACTACCAACATCTATGGTCATATCAGGAATGGTACCAACTTGTGACAGTGCTCACTCATGACGACTTCATAGTGCTGCCCCACTGGGAGATATGTCAACTGGCACCATGACCTGATATCCCACCCGGTCACATTATCCTGATACTGAGCTAACCAGTCTTTGCTCTCTCTCAATAATACCGAGCGCCAGGCTCGGTAGCGACAAGTATCAATTTTGTAAGTCGTTGGTTTAACTCGGCTGGGATTTCTACTTCCGACCTTCTGCACGTCTTTGCCGCTGTTCAGCCCATCAGAACCACCCCCCCCCCTCTCCAGTGGTCACTGCCTTACTTCCCATTTAGCTGGTGACACAATCCATTTTTTCACCCACCCACCTGTCTACTTATTATATAACTTGCATGATACACCACACCCAGGCTCTCCACTGTCCACTAATTTGTCTCCGATATGCCCCAATACCTGATTCCTCATATCGACCACATTACCAACATGGCTCATATTAGCTGATTATTTTAGCTGAATCTGAAAACCCAATCCCTGATTAATGCAATTCAAGTCATACTATCAAATAATGTGAGGCAGGCTTGATATTCAAGGAGAGGCGTATGTCTTAATGAGTACGGAATAAAGCGTGATATATTGCTATAACTGAACTCATCCATTATGTAATATATAAAGGCGATATATGAAGGTACTTTGAGTTACATAATAGACAATGCACTAATTGCATGATGGGAAGGCAATGACCGAATAACTAAGAGTTAGTTGGTTGGTTGTTGGAGTTTCACCTCCTGGCAACATCTAAGGTCAGATCAGGACGGGTACCGACTTGTGACAGTGTGCACTCATGGTGACTTTAATAGTGCTGCCCCACTGGGAAATCAGGCCTCCAGTACCATGACCCAATATCCCACTGAGTCACATAGTCCTGACCCTGAGCTAACCAGTCCTTGTCTTATCCTAATAATGCCGAGTGCCTGGCTAGGAAGCGACAAGTATCAATTTTTAAGTCATTGCGTTGATTCGACTAGGGTTCGAATTCCACGATCTACCAAAACGGGAGACGAACGCTCAAGTCATTCGGCCAACTCATCTGGTTCCGGTCAACAGAATGGTCAGCCCACAAAAGAAGACTGGTTAGTGCCCAAGTCTGGCTGGTGTGAGAGGGGGATGCTTGACTGTTTTGTCCGCTGTAACAGGTTGTCTGAGCAGGTTTTAACTTAATGACTTGGGTACCGACTGCCTGCCTGGGTTGAAGCTGGGTATTGCATGTGATGAAGCCATTATGCGGTGACGTCATAATGTCGGTGGCGGTTCGGCAATGGAGAGGTGAGGATGGGTGAGTGCCTTCAGTACATAGCAGTGCCAGACACTCTTTCAACAATTCTAAAGCTGTGTCATGTTGCTCCAATATTAAAACCCTATTTAACGCATTAATATAATGTTCACTTAGTGTCTGCTGGGTATGCACGTATTGCAGGTATAGCAATACCTCAGGGAGTTTGACGCCCCTGCCTTGCAGAGTTGTAAACCACTGCCTTGTGGTACAGGTTCTTGACAGAACCGAAGGCTAAAGGGAGCAAACCCTAAACAGAAAACCATGTCACTGTGGCAGCATTAAGGGCGGTTGATGTATGGAACTCCCAACATCTCCCGACCAGCCACTGCAGGGACAAATAGTTTTGCGCCTGTCTTGAGATTTTCTTGCAGGTGTGAAACCTCTATTTGCTCCCCGAGAGAGTGCCGCTGGTAACTTGCAAAAGCCAGCAGCACTTCAACACTTTTGCAGGCAGCTTTCATGAAATGTACAACCGCACAAAACACCATACCGGCTCGGTCGTCGCCCGGGTTACCAAGAAACCTGAAGCTGAGAGACATTAAGACCGACTCATGGACGCAACTCTCACAGCAGAGAGCTAAATGGAGAGCGGCAGTCAAGTAATGAAAGCAGTCTTTGTCGCATAGTGACCGACAGCATGATGATGATGATAGTGTCTGCCATAATATATTGGTTCCGGGTGTGAGGTCTTAGTCAGATTAAAGCTGCATAGTCCGATGAAATATCAAAGTTTCAAAACCAAACCAATTATCTAGATTTGATTTAACATATCTAACTTAGATACTGATCCACTTATTAAGCATTTGTTTCTGTGTAGAAGGCAATACTGAGTCAATTTAACTGAACCTGTTACTGCAGAAATCTATGGTGTCAGAGTTTTTCATGTTTGCATTCAAAATATCTCAAAAGTTTACCATTTAAAATAAAAGTAACTTTGAACTAATGTAAAGTAGATACTAGTGATCGATCTAATATATTTATCTCAGAAAAATATAGAAATTCAGAACCATCGGACTATGCAACTTTAATCTAATTGAACAGTCCCATGACCATTGACCACGTCGTAGGCTGCACTCTAATATTGGTTGGGTGGTTGTTGGAGTTCTACGTCCTAGCAACATCTAAGGTCATACCAGGACGATACCGACTTGTGACAACGTGCACCAATCAATCAATAGTTCCGTGCTCTAGTCGAGGGTTGGATGCAATGGTTTTCCACTTGTCCCGATGGTGTGCTGTTCTAATAGACAGTGAATAATTCAAGCCTGTCCACTGTGAAATATTTGTAAACCATGATGTTCTTGGTCTCCCTCTCCCTCTGCTGCCATTCACCTTCCTTTCCAACAATGTACGGCATATTGAACTCTGATGAATGATGTGGCCAAAATAAGTAAGTTTCTTTGTCGGTATAGTGGCAAACAAGAGTTTCTTATTTTTAATTTTTCTGAGAACTTCTTTGTTGGTGATCTTCTTTGTCCATGATATTTTCATCATCCTTCGATATGTCCACATCTCAAATGCTGCTAAACGTTTGTACATTTTCTTAGAGATTGTCCATGTCTCAGCCCCATACATTAGAGTAGACCACACATAACACTGAAGAATACGCTTCCTTGTATTTATTAATATCTTACTTGATGTTAACACTCTATACATTTTGGAGAATGTTGTTCAGGCTATTTTAATTACCATTGCTTACTATGGGTAAATACTTGGTAGGTTCCCCTTCCTTTCCATGGTGCTTTTATAGGCCACCAGGACCAGGACCTGATATCCCACTCAGTCACATTATCCTGACACTGAGCAAACCAGTCCTTGCCCTAACCTATTAATGCCGTGCGCCAAGCTAGGAAGTGACAAGTATCAGTTTAGTATGTCATTGGTTTGACTCGACTGGGAATTGAACCTCCAACCTTCCACACGGGAGGCCTGCGCTCTACCTATTCGGCTATCGCGTCCGAGGTTCCGATTTGTCGGTTTAGTCAGATTAATCTAATTGAACAGTCGGATGTATGTGAGCGTGTTCCACCTCGTAGTCTGTGTTCTAAAGTTGATGGAGTTTTACGACCTGGCAACATCTAGGGTCATATCAGGACGGGTACCGACTTGTGACAGTGCGCACTCATGGCGACTTCATAGTGCTGCCTCACTGGGAAATCAGGAAGACAGGTGGGCATGGCTAGGGTGATGACATCACGGATCCTAGGTGGTGGAATGGTCATCACACTATCCCAGAATGCAAGAGGTGTAGGTTCAAATGCTGCTCTAGGCGCAATACTTCCAATCTGCATCACCCCCATAACACTGGTGCCATGACCAGGATCTCATATAGGGCACATAGACAGGTGAGCGTGCATAATAACTGTGTACTATTTCAGAGAGAATTAGGTAGAGTCAGCAAAACTAGTGCTGGACTCACTTTCTAACCCATCGACCGGGCCCAGTGGCCTATTCGGCAGAGCGCGGGCTTCGCGTGCGGAAGGTCGGGAGTTCGGTTCCCGGTCGAGTCAAACCAATGACTTAAAAATTGATACCTGTCGCTTCCTAGCCTGGCACTCGGCATTATTAGGATATGGCTAGAACTGGTTAGTTCAGCATCAGGATAATGTGACTGAGTGGGATATCGGGTCATGGTGCAGGCGGCCTGGTCTCCCAGTCAGGCAGCACTATAAAGTCGCCATGAGCGCGCATTGTCCCAAGTCGGTACCCGTCCTGATATGACCTTAGATGTTACCAGGACGTAAAACTCCAATAACCAACCAATCTAACACATCGACAACCCAGTCTACCGACCCGATTCCACCCCGACTGCTCCGACCGCAACCAGACGACCCGACTGAATCAGCGCAAGTCGGCAGTCGTCGGTCGGGTTAGCGCCCTGCATTAATTCAGAGATCAAAGTTTCCTAATCTGGTCAGATTTATTGCACCTGGTCAGCAAACATAAATTCACACCAGATCCCACACTTTGACTAATTTTTAAAGTTGCATAGTCCAATGGCTTTGAGTTTCTTGCTTTTTTGTTTAATTTTTATTTGAAGAGATAAGCAGATTAGATTGGTTGTCATAATATATCTTATTTTACTTTGAATTAATTATTGAATTGATGGCTTGACCGTAAGCGATATTTGAAGTGAAAACATGTGAAATTAATTTTGCCGCCACATTGAAATGCTGGACACCCTATGCTTCAGCCATAACAGGTTCTATTAAATTGACATAGTATCCCCTTCCATGCAACAAATGATGCGTTTTTTTGTTGTTTTTTTGTTTATTGAGGCGGTATTTATACTGTCCATAGCATATAAACCCGGGTACCTAGGCTTGTTTTCAATGCTGGCCAGTTGTAGTGTTGGTGTTATCTTACCACACAGTGGCTGCTGATAAGGTATTTGATTGCCTGCATTTCAGTAGCAGATAGATAATTGGTTGGTATGGTTAGTAGCCTATGTTAGTTTTTTTGGATTTTCTTGGCATATATGTATTTTATTTTTTCTACTCTTATTACTAGACTAGCCTACTCCTATTTACATATCATAGGCTTGTATGTAGCTGTGTGGTGTGTTATCTGGCTATTCTTGGCATGGTTACCTTCCATTGGGCATCCCGCTGGTGGGCCGTGACATATCACATGCCCCTTTGCGGTGCAGCTTAGTGGGGGTTTCCTAGCCTTATTTTTCACATATATTATTTGTATGTTTTTAGGTCAGGAATTTGTTGTTCCTTTACCATTTGGGCATTCCACACCTTGGCAGCCATTTCCAGCGTGCTTCTCTCATGAGCTTTTATTTGGGTTCTGGTCTGCTTCAGTAGTGGCACATTATTTGCTCTACTAGCCCTTTGCGGTTTTGTTCGGAGTTTATTGTTTTGACTGTAGCTATATGCTAGTGTTTTCAAATGAATTATGAGTGCACCAGTATCTCAATTAGATACGCAGAATCAAAAATCTAGGTCAGTGTTTTCGATTTAGAAAAATGTGATGCTTTCATCAGACTGTGCCGCTTTAAATTGAAATGCATTCATTACACGCCGTCGTGCACAATTAAACTAAAACCACACATGCACCTTTAAATTTTAAAAAAGAAAAGGAAGAAGAAATCTTGTTGTTCTGGTCGCTGCAATCGGTGTCAAATTTCGCTATGAGGCGGGAAACTGTGTCGCGTCGGTAATAGCCAATCTGCTGATGTGAACGCGGCATTGTGAGAGCACGCATGCGCAGTGCTCGGGTCAGACCACGTGACCAGAACCATACTAAAACAACATTTCTTTTCTCCCCCACTCCCCCCTCTCTTATGTGCCTGGGTGTAGTTTTCTTTCCTCCGTTCTGTAATAGGAAGAATATATATGAGCCTGTCTCAAAAGGTGCTAACTAATCTATTTTTCCTCGTAACGATTGACACAAAACAGCACAGAAACGGTTACACTGAAAACACAAGGACATTTGCTTCAAATCAATATGTATTCTATTGGGATTATGAAACACCATAAATCAGTTTGTCCTGAGAAAATGCATGAGCAGATAGTATGTTAATCGTTACAATGGACAAAGTTTTGTCCCATATTACTTATTACCTTTTGAGACAGGCTCATATATGAATATATATATGCTGTATAAGCAATTATACGAGTGTAATTATCCGTAAACTGATTGACCTATAACTGTGTCTCTAGTTGGCACCTGAATGACACTGCACAACTAATGACACTCAACTACTCAAGCGACTGGTCAGGCCTTCCGCCTCACCTGGTGCTGCCACCTGGCCTAATCACCTGTCCTGGCTCTGCCTCACCCCTGTACCAATATGTTGTATAAGAATTATATGAGTATAATAACCCGGAATATCCCTCATTTCCCTCATCACTCACTCAGCTCCATGGACTGATGGAGTCTGTCCTAGTCATCTACTGCTACAGCCTCCCCAACCCCAGCTCCGAAGGCGGCGCTACCACCCCTACACACTGTAACCGCTACTCACTGTACTGCTGAAATATATGTATATATATATATATAAATTTTGCCTTACCAATAAACAACCACCTTCACTTCTATCGCAAAGCACGTAATTAAATTAGCAAAGTTGCAGAGTGCACTGAAAGCTTAAATTTTCAAAACCAAAACAGCCCCTAACTGAACTGATCACCCAAGAACGGGTTAGATTATTGTTGTCGCTGAACTGTGCAGTCCATACTTTAGAGCGCAAAACTAGTGCTGGTCTCACTTTCTAACCCATCGACCGGGCCCAGTGGGCTATTCGGCAGAGCGCGGGCTTCGCATGCAGAAGGTCGGGAGTTCGGTTCCCGGTCGAGTCAAACCAATGACTTAAAAATTGATACCTGTCGCTTCCTAGCCTGGCACTCGGCATTAATAGGATATGGCTAGAACTGGTTAGTTCAGCATCAGGATAATGTGACTGAGTGGGATATTGGGTCATGGTGCTGGCGGCCTGGTCTCCCAGACAGGCAGCACTATAAAGTCGCCATGAGCGCGCACTGTCCCAAGTCGGTACCCGTCCTGATATGACCTTAGATGTTGCCAGGACATAAAACTCCAATAACCCACCAATCTAACCCATCGAGAACCCAGTCTACCCACCCGATTCCACCCCGACTGCTCCGACCGCAACTGACTGGGATATCAGGTCATTGTGCTGCAGCCTTGTCTGCCAGTAGGGCAGAACTATACACAACCATCCCACCTGGTCGCAGTCCTGAAGGGTCCAGGAGTGTTCTGGCACACTGGTGTACTATCTAAGGACAGGGCGTGGGTGAAAGGATGCTGTAACAAACCACAATGGGATGGGATCCTCTCCCACAGGCCTGTATGTGATCTGCGTAGATGTGTGGGTAGGCACAGGTATAAGTGTGATGATTTGTGGAGAGGGTGGGTAGGCACAGGTATAAGTGTGATG
This sequence comes from Branchipolynoe longqiensis, assembly GCA_030323885.1. Taxonomy (NCBI): domain Eukaryota; kingdom Metazoa; phylum Annelida; class Polychaeta; order Phyllodocida; family Polynoidae; genus Branchipolynoe; species Branchipolynoe longqiensis. Next base: position 103,687,712 of record CM059190.1, on the reverse strand, counting down.
ATTTGTGGAGAGGGTGGGTAGGCACATGTATAAGTGTGATGATTTGTGGAGAGTGTGGGTAGGCACAGGTATAAGTGTGATGATTTGTGGAGAGTGTGGGTAGGCACAGCTATAAGTGTGATGATTTGTGGAGAGTGTGGGTAGGTGTAGGTATAAGTGTGATGATTTGTGGAGAGTGTGGGTAGGCACAGGTGTAAGTGTGATGATTCGTGGAGAGTGTGGGTAGGCACAGGTAGAAGTGTGATGATTTGTGGAGAGTGGGTAGGCACAGGTATAAGTGTGATGATTTGTGGAGAGTGTGGGTTGGCACAGGTATAAGTGTGATGATTTGTGGAGAGTGTCGGTAGGCACAGGTATAAGTGTGATGATTTGTGGAGAGTGTGGTAGGCACATGTATAAGTGTGATGATTTGTGGAGAGTGGGTAGGCACAGGTATAAGTGTGATGATTTGTGGAGAGTGTGGGTTGGCACAGGTATAAGTGTGATGATTTGTGGAGAGTGTCGGTAGGCACAGGTATAAGTGTGATGATTTGTGGAGAGGGTGGGTAGGCACATGTATAAGTGTGATGATTTGTGGAGAGTGGGTAGGCACAGGTATAAGTGTGATGATTTGTGGAGAGTGTGGGTTGGCACAGGTATAAGTGTGATGATTTGTGGAGAGTGTGGGTAGGCACAGGTATAAGTGTGATGATTTGTGGAGTGTGTGGGTAGGCACAGGTATAAGTGTGATGATTTGTGGAGTGTGTGGGTAGGCACAGGTATAAGTGTGATGATTTGTGGAGAGTGGGTAGGCACAGGTATAAGTGTGATGATTTGTGGAGAGTGTGGGTAGGCACAGGTATAAGTGTGATGATTTGTGGAGAGTGTGGGTAGGCACAGGTATAAGTGTGATGATTTGTGGAGAGTGTGGGTAGGCACACGTATAAGTGTGATGATTTGTGGAGAGTGTGGGCAGGCACAGGTATAAGTGTGATGATTTGTGGAGAGTGTGGGTAGGCACAGGTATAAGTGTGATGATTTGTGGAGAGTGTGGGCAGGCACATGTATAAGTGTGATGATTTGTGGAGAGTGGGTAGGCACACATATAAGTGTGATGATTTGTGGAGAGTGGGTAGGCACAGGTATAAGTGTGATGATTTGTGGAGAGTGTGGGTAGGCACAGGTATAAGTGTGACATACTTTCCCCCCATTAAGGGGTCGGTCAAAGTTTTCAACTTTTTCAGTCACATAACGTGTGGGCAGGGGGAGTGTCAGACAAGTACAACTTTTATTGGTTAATTAAATGTTGATATTTTTCAGTGTACTTAGCGTTCTGTTTTAAAATGTTGATGCATACTATTTTGGGGTCTGGAAAAGTACTACGCTGTTTAAGACTGTGAAAATGTTGGAAACTTTGCATGACCCCTAAACAGTTATGGAAATGAAACTGAAGTCTAGTGTTGTTCTCTCATTAGGAAAATAGGTCAAGGTGACCTTGATATTATAAGGTACATGCATGATATTGTACTGGTTCAATTTATGACTGTGTTATCGCGCAAATAGAGAGAACATCCCACTTAGAGCAGGATTTGAACCCGCAATCCTTGTCATTCCGGTGCTAGCATCCTAACATTTAAACTAAAAGTAAATTAGACTTCCTGATGCAATCATCCTATTCAATCATGCTATATTTTAAACTTACTTTATGCCAATAATCACACACCTCTTGATGACCAAGCTTGGTTAGGTTCTTGATATATATTTATTATTAATGTTGTCAGTTGGGGTTTTACATACTGGAAACATTTAAGGTCATATCAGGATGGGGGTTATTAATGTAGATTCCAGTGAAATTATCCTAAAAGTATTTTACATTAGATAAAATAGATAAAAAATACTAGTTTGTGTATGTGTATCCACAATCGTGGAGTGTCAGGCTGTTGGGGTAACTACAACTGCTCCAACTTGTGGTCTGTAAGCTGAAGCTGCGACTCAGCGTGTTTACACACTGCGGTGCAGAATTAATGCTTCCTGTGAGGGACCAGCAGACGCGAATGTGGAATACCTGTTTTGTTCACATATTGCAATGGATCGCTGACCACAGATGTCGCTATAGACAGGTGCGATTGTGGTTCCGAGTTTTTTTTAAACTCAGACGGGATGGCCGTCTGTCTCCTGTTTTGGGAGATCGGGAGATCCGAACCCATGGGTTTGTTGGCTCGAACCATGGTCAAATCAAAGCAATGACTTAAAAATTGATACTTGTCGCGTCCTAGCCAGGCGCTTGGAATTATTAGGATAGGGCTAGGACTGGTTGGCTCAGTGTCAGGATAATGTGACTGAGTGGGATATCAGGTCATGGTGCTGGCCACCTGGCCTTTCAGTGGGGCAGAACTATTGAAGTTGCCATGAGTGCGCACTGTCACAAGTCGGTACTCGTCCTGATATAACCTTATATGTTGCTAGGACGTAAAACAACAAACAAACTTTTCTTAAATAGATCAATATGTGCACAACAGTTTATGGCTATATAAATATACAAATATACACATCCATAATACATAATTATATATCATTGAAGCCTTGCCTTTGAAAAAAAAAAGCAGGCCCTTGTACGTGCCTGGAATTGATGAGACTATAAATGTCACACGTTAGTATAATCTAGTAGCCTATAAACCGGCAGCATTAGAGATTGTGAGAACCGTTAAAGGTATATAATTCGATCATTTTTTAATATTTAGAAATACAATAAAAGGAAAGCACTTATTTACATTTGATCCTAGATCTCCAACTTAGATCCCAGTGCATTTAAACAATATTTATGACTGCATTTGAAAGAACCCTAAATCAATTTCATAGAACCTGTCACTGCTTCAAGTCACACAAGCCTGTAATGTCCAGTATTTCGGTGTGTGCACGAACATTATTTTGTACGGTTTCATGTTAAATAGTGTAGTGGTCTGCACTGACCTCTCAGGCAAGTAACAACATAGACAGGTAGGCGTGGGTAGTGTGTCAGGGAGCCTAGGTGGTGTAATGGTTAGCACCCTGGCCCGGGGTGCAAAGAGATGTGGGTTCGAGTCCCACTCTAGGCGCAATATTTCCCATTTTCATCACACCCACGACAATATCTATATAAACACATTTGGCAGCTTTAATAATGATGATGATGATGATAATACTAATAATACATCTAATAATAATAACTAATAATAATAATAACTGTGATGATAATAATCATAATAATAACAACAACGGTAATAATAATAATAATAATAATAATAACTGTGATGGTAATGATGATAATAATAACGGTGATAATAATAATAACGGTGATGATGATGATGATAATGATGATGATGATAATATTAACAATAATATTAACAGTGATAATAATAATAATAATAATAATAATAATAATGGTGATGATGATGATGATAATAATATTAACAATAATAATAACGGTGATAATAGTAATGGTGATGATGATGATAACAACAGTGATAATAATAATGGTGATGATTATGATGATGATGATGATAATAATAATAATGGTAATAATAATAAGTTACTCCCATTTTTACTAATGTAGGTTATAACAATCACATTAATTTGTTTATTTTTAAATTATGGCAGAAGCTCAAAACTGTCGGATACTGCAACTTTAAACTGATAAACTAGGATTCATTTACTCAACCAAAAATAAACTTCGCTCACACCACTCCACACCACGCTGCTGTGATAATATTTGACTCATTTTCTCCACCCAAATCTTGCATAATTCACAATCCTGTCGATTGGCTGTTTGAATACAATTTATTTAATTTTAATTATAATTTTGTTACCGACCCATCTCGAGCTGTAACGTGTCTGCCCGCATTTACCGTTTCGTATGATTAACGGTGTCTAAAATAAAAGGGAGGTGGGTGGGTGAGAGACAAAAGAATTGCAAAAAATTGGCTAAAAACTAACACACCAGGTCTCGCCTGACTAGAGGCCGTGCATTGTGGCTCCACCTGGGGAGTAAGGGGGGAGCTTTTTTTTTATCGCCATGCAGTGGAGTGGGGGTGGGGTGGGGTGGGGGTAGAGGTGGGGGTGAGGGTGGGGGTGGGGAGGGGTGGCTCGATAAGAATTAAAGGTTAATTTTCACCAAAGAAGAACATGCTAATGACTAACTAATGTATCGCGGTGTAAGCCGAGTTTTGAAGACCAGAAATAATTTTCGCAAAAGGACGGGCGGCTTATACTTTATAATTATAGTCATGCGCAGAGTCAACAATTGGCTGCATGATATATCGATTCATTATATACCGGATAGTTAAGTTGAAACTAAGAGGGCGGTTTATCCATGAAGCCGGCTAATAATAATACACAGCGACATGTGGAGAATGGTCCTGTAATGCCGCCATCTTGGATTGGTTTGTTTCTATTTGAGTATGAGTTCCGGTAGATGCGCCATCTTGGATTGGGTTGTTTCTGTTTGAGTACAGTTCCTGTAGGTGGCGCCCTCTGTCTGGTTTTGTTGGTGATGTTTTAGTTAGCGGGGTTGGGGGGGGGTCAGTTGTTAGTGAGACGCACCCAGGTATAAATAACTGATGCCTCCACACGCCATGATTACCACACCCAGCACTGCGCAGCTTGTATGCAGACCCCTCTCCGGACGTGTCACTAACTAATCCACACTGCTTCACTAACTAATCCATACGGTGCTTAAAGCCCCAGTTACACATCACCGGATTGACCAACGGACAGAATTGTCTAGTCCGGGCGTCATAAGTATCAACATGTATTAAATTGTGTCAAAATGTTGCGATATCGGGTCAAAGGCCGCTGGACGAATGGACATGAAACGTACATGAAACGGAAATAAAACGGACATGAAATGGACATGAACGGATAGCCAACAGACGAAACAAACTCAAAACGGACAAGAACCGTAGGCGTCAGTCCGGCGGCATCCGTTCCTAGTTTTGTGCATGTTAAAAACTTAAACGGACACAAAACGGACTTTGTTCAATTTCTGTCCGTTTCCCCCAATCCGGTGATGTGTGACAGGGCCTTTACTAACTAACCCACACTGTGTTTCACTAACTAACCCACACAGTGTCTCACTAACTAATTCACACAGGGTTTCAAACTAACCTGCACAGTGTCTCACTAACTAACCCAAACTGTTTCACTAACTAACCCACACAGTTTCTCACTAACTAATCCACACTGTGTTTCACTAATTAACCCACACAGGGTTTCAAACTAACCTGCACAGTGTCTCACTAACTAACCCAAACTGTTTCACTAACTAGCCCACACAGTGTCTCACTAACTAATCCACACTGTGTTTCACTAATTAACCCATACATTGTCTCACTAACTAACCTACACATTGTCTCACTAACTAACCCACTCACTGTCTCACTAACTAACTCACACAGTGTCTCACTAACTAATCCACACTGTGTTTCACTAACTAACCCATACAGTGTCTCACTAACTAACCCACACAGTGTCTCACTAACTAACCCACACAGTGTATCACTAACTAACCCACACTGTGTCTCACTAAATAACCCACACTGTGTTTCACTAACTAACCTGTTAGCTACTGCTTCACCTGTGAAATCTCACCAAGGGCTGGGAAGGATGAGCTTCATTTAGAAAGTAGCTAATTATGAAGACAAAATGGCGCTAACCATAGCAACAGCTTCTTTGTGGGGGGTTTGTAACCTTGCCCGTCACAGGCTGCAGAACAGCAGCATTATAAACAGCACCGATAAATTGGTCCGTTTTTAGCTGAAGTGTAGACTTCTAGGGGAGGGGGGTTTTAGAAGTAGGGTGTACTTGACTATGATAACGATGAATCGTTGAAGTGGTACCAGGTCTCGACCGGTCAGGTTTTAGCAGAGCACTCATGTCCAGTTGCTGATGGGTTGGGAGGGAGTAAGGGGAGAAAGGTGGAATCTGCAGCTCGAAGGTGGAAAGCGAAAAGGTGAAAATGAAAAAGGGCCCCACCGGGTGGGTATACCTCAGTACCTGTGGGCTATCGGATACCCCCCCCCCCATCCCCCACCATGTAGTACTACCACAGGCAGACAGGGGGCTCTGGTGTTGATGTAACTTCCTGCACCAGGTCATTTATTCACTGTCGCTAATTCCACATTTATGCGGCTCTAACAAACACGTGCATGGAATCATGTCGGTGGGGAATAATCAACCTGAACTGAAGCCACATAGGGGGGGGGGGGGGGGTAGCTAGCCTCTGTAGGTTTGTACCGTCCGTCGTAATACCAGCGAAAGATGTGGTTTGTATACTCACGAAGACAACCAATGTGGTCCCAGCAACCATGGAGATGGTGTATCAAGAAGGGAAATTTACCTGAACAACCTATAGGTCCATTGTGGGTGGGTCTGTGTCATAAGACGACAGCTTGTGGGTCTCGACTGCCAATTTTGAATTAGCGCCTCCAGCATACATGCACACACTGACTGTGTCCTGTTGCACACACCTGAATGTGTCCCTCCACACATGTACACCTAACTGTTCTCCCAACACACACTAAATGTGCCCCCTACACATACCTATCCCATCAGACACAATGACCGAATTGGTAGAGCTTCCCGTGCGGAAGGTCGCGGTTTCGAGTACTGACGAGACTCAAATATTACTTATTCACTACTGATTTGGTAGATTGTATCATGATGTCTATCTACAGCACCTCATATGCCCAGGTGGTCATTCACCCAAGTACTGATAAGGCTCAACTATTAGTTATACAATGCTGATTTATTAAACAATAAACCTGTATCAGGATATCTATAGCACCTCATATTCCCAGGTGGTCACCCATCCAAGTACTGACGAGGTTCAACAATTACTTATCCACTACTGATTTAGTAGACTATAAGCCTGTATCAGGATGTCTACAGCACCTTATATTCCCAGGTGGTCACCCATCCAAGTACTGACGAAACTCACTATTACTTATTCGCTACTGACTTAGTAAACAATAAGCCTTTATCAGAATATCTACAGCACCTCATATTCCTAGTCAGTCACTCATCAAGGGGCTGACTAGAATCAACTAGAGTAAAACCTCTCTAAATCGACCGACCATGGGACCGACTTTAAGTGGTCCAATTATCCTTACAATGGTGTTATTGGGAGCCAAATAAAGCGATCGATATAAGGGAGTGGTCGATCTGTGGAGGGGTCGGTATAGAGAGGTTTTACTGTAGTAGTATAGTTAGCCACTACTGATGTAGTCAACTATATGCCAGTATGAGGATATCTATCGCACCTCGTATACTCAGGTGGTCACCCACCTAAGTACTGACAAGACTCAACTATTACTTATCCACGACTGATTTAGTAGACTATAAGCCTGTATCAGGATGTCTACAGCACCTTATATTCCCAGGTGGTCACCCACTCAAATACTGACGAGACTCAACTATTACTTATCCACTTCTGATTTAGTAGACTATAACTTTATAAGCCTGTATCAGGATGTCTACAGCACCTTATTTTCCCACGCAATCATCCACCCAAGTACTGACCAGGCTCAACTATTACTTATCCGTCAACAGAGAAAAGATGGTCACCTTCATCTACCAGACTCTCTAACAGCAGCTATGCACACATGTCCAATGTGCCACCACACATTTCTAGCACAAATTGGACTCATCAGTCATCAACGAGTTCACAACAAATGATGAGTTGCTGTCGTCATCGCCACCAATGAACAACCAAAAAGATACTACACCATAAGACACTACTGAGTTAGTAGCCTGTAACAGAAGCCTGTATCAGGATCTATCGCACCTTGTATTCCCAGGTGGTCACCCACCCAAGTACTGATGAGAATCAACTATTAATTATTCACTACTGATTAACTAGACAATAAGTATAAGCCTGTATCAGGATGTCTACAACACCTCAGATTCACAGGCGGTTACCCACCCAAGTATGGTCGAGTCTCAACTATTGCTATCCACTACTGATTTAGTAGACTATAAGCCTGTATCAGGATGTCTGTGGCACATCATATATTCCCAGGCGGTCACCCACCGAAGTACTGACGAGAATCAACTATTAATTATTGACTACTGATTTACTAGATTATAATTACTTATTTAGTAGACAATAAGCCTGTATCAGGATGTCTACATCACCTTGTGTTCCCAGCTCGTCACCCACCCAAGTCCAGACGAGACTCAACTATTACTTATTCGCTACTGATTTAGTAGACTAATTATAAGCCTGTATCAGGATGTCTGTGGCACCTCACATTCCCGGGCGGTCACCCATCCAAGTACTGACGATGCTAAATGTTGCTTAACTTCGGTGATTGCACGAGAACTGGCGTTTGCAATGTCATATTGGTCGTTGAAACTGTTTGATGTTGCAGTACACACATAGCATACGCGTTGACACCGGTTGCGGACAATGTTGGAACTAATGGGGTGTTCTGGCAATGGGTGGGGGTGGGGGTGGGGGTGGAGGTGGGGGTTGAGTCCATTCTGCCCAGATCACACCCACACACGCACACAGTCATCACACTCATCACAAAAAGTGCGGGGTTTTTTGTTCATGAAAAATGCACAAAGTGATCAGGCGGGAAAATGCTGCCTCTGCTAAAGCTGCCAGTGGCAACGTTGTGTAGTGTGCCAAATAGCCGCTACGCGACGCCACTGACAAGGGGGGCGGTTCGGGGACCAATGGGGTGAAGGGAGTGCTGTGTGAGTGTGCGCGTGTGTACGTGTGTGCGTGCAGGACTTGACAATGTCACAGTTTCAATAAGAACCGACACTCCCTACTAATACATGTGTTCCGAGTTCCACTGGTCCCTCGTCAATGATTGACGCTGTAAACCAGCACGTCGGGTCACAGCTTCAGCTTACACACCGGAAATTGGAGTTGGTGCCCCTCCCAGCCCTGATCTTCCACTCTCGGTCCTATACTTTAAATTCACTGTGAATCTTTAACAGCACGCCTCGTGATGACCAAACTTGGCAAATTTCTGGCCATACATTTGTTATTAATGAGGATTGCAGTGAAATTTCCCTGACGATATTTCACATTAGATAAAAATACCACTTTGTGTATGCGTATTCACCACCTCCGTTACATTCCGCCATTATAAGCTGAAGCTGTGAGCCGGCTAGCTGGGTCATAGCTTCAGTCCTTCTTGAGTGACCAGCAGAACTTGGTATTCCAATATTAGGAAAAATCATGGATGGCTTACATCTACGCAACAACCCACTCGCACCGAGGAGTCAAGAGAAAACTTCGGCCAAATTTATACTTGTCGTTACCTTGCCTGACGCTCGAAAATTCTAGCTTAGTCACCGGTTTCTACCGTGTCATCTATAACTTAGTATAAGGCCAAATAATTTTGTTAAATGGTGATCGTCCTTTTGAAATAAAAAGCAGGGTCGGGCGGGTGGTTTTTATTTTTATTTGTATTTCTTATTTTTTTAAGTAGACGTAATAATAGGTAACCAGACATGATGGCCGAATGAGTTGAGCGCCCGACTCCTGTTCTGGTAGGTCGTGGAACCCTGGCCGAGTCAAACCAATGACTTAAAGCTGCATAGTCCGATGAAATATCAAATTGTCAAAACCAAACCAATTATCTAGATTTGATTTTACACATCTAACTTAGATACTGATGCACTTATTAAGCATTTGTTTCTGCATATAAGGCAATCCTGAGTCAATTTAACAGAACCTGTTACTGCAGAAGTCTATGGCGTGAGAGTTTTGGCAAGCTTGCCAAAACTAATTTTCAATGTTTGCACTCAAAATATCTCAAAGGTTTACCATTTAAAATAAAAGTAACTTCGAACAAATGTAAAGTAAATATTAGTGATTGATCTAATATATTTATCTCAGAAAAAATACAGAAATTCTAAACCATCGGACTACGCAACTTTAAAATTGATACAAAATTTGAATTTCTGCTAGCCCGACGCATTTTTAACAGTTTAAAAAATAATAATAACAAAATTTAAATTCAGGGGTGGGCGATTTTTTCAGACACGGGCGGAGACGATCACCAATTTCTTTTTTTTTTGGGGGGGGGAGCCTAACTTGTAGCAGGTAGAGTGACAAAGGAAACATACCAGTTACATATCAATTTAGGGTCACGCGTGTTATGTTTAAAACACAATATTCAATGACAAGAGCGCCACTGGGAGACCAAGCCAATGGCACTATGACCTGATAACCCACTCAGTCACATTATCCTGATACAGAGCAAACTGGTCCTTGTCCTATCCTATTAACCCTGAGCAAGCGTCAGGCTGGGTAGCGACAAGTATCAATTTTGTAGGTCATTGATTTGACTTTGGCGCGTTCAAATCCAACGACCTTCTGCACAGGAAGCCAACCAGCGTTCTTACCGATTTAACCATCCAATTCAATGCCCGAAATCGTCTGCTCTGTTGGCCATATATACCTATGTGTGTGTGTGTGTGGTGGGGAGGAGGAAGGATGAACTTTACTGTCGGGGGTACCGCGAAACAGACGCTCACATTTACCATTTAAATCTAAAGGGTTCCTGATCGAGAACCACGAGTAGTGTGCCCAATCGTTAAGAGTTTCTTTGGAGCAGAATGTGGCTAGACACTGCAACAGTGTGTCCATGTTGAAACAGTGTGCCGTCACATACAAAACACCACACACACGGTTCACATAAATCCAGACCTGATCCCTTCGAAAGAAAGAAAATTCTAATTTATTTCAAGCGGAAACAAATGTAGAACCATTTCTTTTCTCAACCTTTTGGCTAAGATCAAAGCCTTTTAGGTGCCGTTTTCGGGATAAATCAGGGTTCCGGAGGTATCCAACCACTGAGGTCAAAGGACCCAGTGGCGACCCCTGGGTACCGTGCTCCAATGAGGATTTTTCCAAGGACAAGGAGGACTCATAAAAAAATTAACATTTAAAAAAAAGAACCCTCTCTTTCCAGGATGGTTGTGTATTTTTCCTGATTTCCATAGAGAATTATCACTTACTAGGTCATGGGTTCGAGCCCCCGCCGAGTCAAACCAAAGGGTTACAACATTGATCCTTATTGCTATCATGGCTGGCAATACATGCGCAGAGCGTAATCCAGACTGGACTTGTGGGTCACAGTATCTTTGGAGAGGCACTTGAGACTCTGTTAACACAGGCTTCATATTGAGCAACTGATGCAGTCTTTTCGGCACAAATGTGGATTCATAGAGAAAACATACTTACCACTTTTTTAATCATTTTTGATAATTATAGCTGTTTCCTATTGATTGATTGATTGATTGAAAATCTTGATCGTCAGTGTAAAATAACACAGTGACATGCTGTCGACCCACAACACGAGTGTCGTTGCCTATCACCAGGTGTCATACTAATCGCGGAAATCGTGTATTGGCATTATTAGAATGGCACATATATTTAATGTTGTCTTTCCACCTTTAGGTTGGTGGGTTGTTGGAATTTTACATCCTGGCAACATCTAAGGTCATATCAGGATGGGTACCAAACTTTTGGTACACTCATGGTGACTTTATAGTGCTGCCTCACTGTGAGACCAGGCCACAGCATCATGCCCCGATATCCAACTCAGTCACATGATTCTGACACTGAGCTAACCAACCGTTGCCATATCCTATTAATGCTGAGCGCCAAGCCAGGAAGCGACAGGTATCAATTTTATAAGTCATTGGTTTGACTCGACCGGAAACCGAACTCCCTATCTCCCGCACGGGAGGCCTACGCTCTACTGATTCGGCCACCGCACCCGGTTCCCACCTTTAGATTTCCAGCACACATTTATCGCGGATTAATTTCCAATTAGACGAGCCCGCTTAGCGGCTGAGTCTAGTTTGGTATCAATCCGCGATAGGTAAGCTCTGTAATCTTAATGGTATAAAAATGATGCTAATTATTCATTGCACCAATCTAGTATTATGTATATAATTATTATTTCAAAATGCTAAATTTGTGATTAGCTTATTCTGAATTAATCAATACAATCCAGTTCGCCTCAGTGCCATAACATTCAGACCCTCTCCTGATATGACTTCAGATGTGGCCAGGAGGTGAAACCTCCAACTCGCTGCACTCTGATTGGGGCCCTCTTGTGTAAGGGGTCATCCAAAGTTTTTAACATTTTGACGTATCGTACAAAGCATACGACAGGGGGGGTAATAAGAGGGTGTCAGTCAAGTACAACTTTTATCGTTCAATAAAATGTTGATATTTTTCTGTGTACTTTAAGTTCTGTATTAAAATGTTGATGTGTACTACTTTGGGGGAGGGAACGGGTGCGGGCGGGTCTGGAAAAGAACTACGCTTTGTACGACCGACTGTGAAAATGCCGAAAACTTTGGATGACGCCCCCTAAGGGACAGGATGAGCACATGTGAACTGAGATCCTGTGACCTCATTTCGCCGAGGTCAGGAAGCTGCACTAGTGCCAAGCACTTGCCCTGTTTGCAGGCTTGGCCTTAGGGAGCGCAGATATGGGTGTGTGGGTGTGTGTTGGGGTGTGTGGGGGTGTGGGGGGGTGAAATCGGGTGAGTGTGGAAGAGACTGGCAGACTAGAACCAGTGGTCTCAAAACTCACCGAGCAATATGAATGTTTCGAGTTCCGCTGGTCCCTCTGGAAGGACTGAAGCTACGAACGACCCAGCGTGCCGGGTCACAGCTTCAGCTTACACTGTCAGAAAGTAGTGGAGGTGGTGAATATATATATACATGAAGTGGTATTTTTTCTAATGTGAAATATTTGCTGTGATGATTGCACTGTGATTTACATTCGGAACAAATGTTTGGCAAGAATGCTGCCAAAGTTGGTTGCGGGAAACATTAATGGCCCTGTCACACTACGACGTGACTACGTCAGCATAGGCAGAACGTGAAAATAATGATGTCACGTCGAAGTTATCGGCGTAATATGCAGATTGTGGACGTGAATGCCGCGTAGTTGACGTGACCGTAACGTGACCGTAACATGACCGTAATGTGACCGTAACGTGACCGTAACGTGACCGTAACGTCGCCGTAACAGGTGCGACGTGGACGTAAAGTGACCGTAACGCGACCGTAACGTGACCGTAACGTGACCGTAACGTGACCGTAACGTGACCGTAACGTGACCGTAATGTGACCGTAACGTGACCGTAACGTGACCGTAACGTGCAAAACGCTGCCCACACGTTGCTCCCACCCGGGCCGTCGGTCTGACGTGACATAACGTGACTCTAACGTCATTTACGCTGCTATAACGATCGCGGAACGTCTACCTAACGTCATTGTCACGTCATCCCGACGTAACGGCTTCACGTTGAGATACGTCAAAAGTTTTGAACAGGTTCAAAACCTCGACGCGCGCCGACGTAACACGACGTAACATGACGTAGCTCGACGTTACTCTAACGTCATTATGACGTCATCATAACGTAACCCAACGTACGGCAACGTAATGACGAAAAATCATCACATTAGGCTCACGTTGGCTCGTTACGTCGTAGTGTGACAGGGGTATAAGCGTAGATCGTGTGACCTAATTATAAGTTGTCATGGGTAAGTAACATGTGAACACATGTAACCCGGTGATAACATATTGAAGTATGTGTGAACCTAAGTAGAGGTAACCTTAAAGTTAAAGTTGCATAATCTGTGATATATGCGTTATAGACGTATAGCTGTGCGGCTAATATATGTTAACGAGATGCAGAGTTTGAGACAAAGGATTATGCTAATGAGATGACGTCATGGAAAGTTTAGCCGGCGGGTTGAGGGAGCCCTAGGCCGTGAATAAACCATTCAGTATCCAGAAGTCCAAGTGTTCAGACGTTGTACTTTCACATAATCCAATGGTTTTCTTTTAGTTTCTGTGATATTTTTTAGATAAACATATTAGGTTGATCATTTTAATCTACTTTACTTTAGGAACTGTTGTTATCGGTGCAAAATTAAAGCTGCATAGTCCGATACAAATATCAATATAACCATAGATGGGACAAACATAGAACAAGTATCCGAATTCATATATCTCGGACAAAAGATTACAAATGATGGGAGATGTGAGGAAGAAATTAAAAGAAGGATAACAATAGCCCGAACAACATTCTCCAAAATGTATAGAGTGTTAACATCAAGTAAGATATTAATACAAACAAGGAAGCGTATTCTTCAGTGCTATGTGTGGTCTAGTCTAATGTATGGGGCTGAGACATGGACAATCTCTAAGAAAATGTACAAACGTTTAGCAGCATTTGAGACGTGGACTTATCGAAGGATGATGAAAATATCATGGACAAAGAAGATCACCAACAAAGAAGTTCTCAGAAAAATTAAAAATAAGAAAAGCTTGTTTGCCACTATACAGACAAAGAAACTTATTTATTTTGGCCACATCATTCGTCAGAGTTCAATATACCGTACATTGTTGGAAGGGAAGGTGAATGGCAGCAGAGGGAGAGGGAGACCAAGAACATCATGGTTTACAAATATTTCACAGTGGACAGGCTTGAATTATTCACAGTCTATCAGAACAGCACACCATCGGGACAAGTGGAGAACCATTGCATCCAACCCTTGACTAGAGGACGGAACTATTGATTGATTGAGTCCAATACAAGCATTATATTTTCTCAACCAAAACAACTACATAGATTTGATTCTAGATATATAATTTAGATACTGTTGCACTTATTAAGAATTTGTTGCCACAGAGAATGGAATGCCGAGTCAATTTAGTAGCATTTGTTACTGCGGAAGTCTATGGTATTAGAGTTTTGGCAAGCTTGCCAAAATTATGTTTAGCATGTTTGCACTTCAAGTGTCTGCAAAGTTAACCATTTAAAATAAAACTTACTTCAAAGTAAGGTAATGTAGACTATAATGATCAGCCTAATATATTTATGTTAGAAAATGACAGAAATTCAAAACCACCGAACTATGCAACTTGAATTAAAAGTATAAGGTCATTAATGTTGTTGTATCACTCTTAATTATTATATCATTATTGATGATTGATTAATGGGGATTTTATGCCGTATCAGCAGCAAATGCCGTATTAATAGTGAAAAAATAGAAAGATTTATTCTGTCACATTGGTTTACCTTTGTTAAAGTGTATGTCAATTAAATACTAATATAGAATTTCACGTGTGTCAAAAGTCGATATAGTTTATGTCAAAGTGCAAACATAAAATATTAAAAAGTTAGAAGAGGTGATACATTGTCTGGAATGAGCGGGTGCGATCATTTGGGTTCATTGCTGGGCACAGGGTCGCGGGGAGGCTGACACCTGCCCCCCCCCCACCCCACCCCGCCCCCACAGTGGGGTGGGGTGGGGGTGGGGTGGGGGGGGGGGGGTGAGCACCAGCATGCCAGGCTCAAACTGACACTTCACTCAACTCCTCCCAGGGGGGAGTGGGCAGGGAGGGGGGTGAGCACCAGAAGGCCAGGTCCACAGACTGACACTTCACTCAACTCCTCCCAACCAATCAAACACCAGCAGGTGAGCTCCAGCAGGCCAGCTTGACACACCACTCAACTCCTCCTAACCAATAGAAAGCCAATACCCAGCTACCAATTCCATCACACTACCATCCGCAGCCATCCAGGCTGCCCATCCAAACGTCAGCCCACAACAGCGCCTCTGACTGACAACTACTACACCTACCTCTTTTACCCACCCACCCACACCTGCCGATTAATTGGCGAGCCAATCAAACAAACTAGTAAATTAAACGTTAAAAATTAAACTAGAACTCAATTAACAGAGTTAATTAACCATATCATTAATAATAGCCAATTGACAACCGAGCAAATGGCAGATCACCTTTACTTGATTAAATGTAGACCATACACTCATTTTTACCATGTACAAATTCATTTCTGCTTATTACCTTGTTGTTCATAATTGTTGTACCACCATGATCCATATGTTGCACTTACCATCTCATCCCCATATGTCATCAACTTACATGACCTTAGGTCGGCCGCGGCTTCCCTGCTAAACAACAACATGTACCATGACTTGCTGCAGAGGGGACGCGCCCGAATAAATGCCATGTTTTCCCAACTCAGCCTCCTTGTCTTCTGTGCCCGTGAGCAATGATTATATTATTATGGTTGCACTCATTGCTGCTATCATAATTAACTGTACACATAGACGTATACGCAGAGTGCATGCACACGTACATACACGCATACGTATCGACTGTTACTGGGTGAACACGTAAATGTACACACCACGTACACGTACACATACACGTAAACGTACAGAGAGAGCCATGGCCAATGTAACTGGCTGAGTGAACAGGTACAGATACACGTACACATACACGTACACATAGTGATGTGTCTATGCCATCTGTTGCTGGGTGAATATGTACACGTTCACGTGCACGTACATGTACATGTAGGGTCATGGCTGTGCCAGCTATGGCTTGATGACACGTACACGTACACGTAGAGCTGTGTCCATTCCAACTGTGGCTAGATGAATATGTACACCTACACGTACATGTGCACGTAGAGCTGTGTTCATGCACACTGTTGCTGGGTGAATACATACATGTACACGTACACGTACATGTACACGTACACGTACATGTACATGTACACGTACACGTACACGTAGAGCCGTGTCTGTGCCACACATACACGCACATGTACATGTACAGCTGTGTCTGTGTCAACTATGGCTGGACGAATACGTACACGTACACGTACACGTACACGTACATGTAGAGCTGTGTTCATGCAAACTGTTGCTGGGAGAATACATACATTTTCACGTACATGTACATGTATGTGTACATGTACACATATGCATGGAGCTGTGTCTGTGCCAACTGTTGTAGGGTGAATACATACACGTACACGTACATGTATACATACACGTACACATACACATACATGTACACGTACACGTAGAGCCGTGTATCTGCCAACTGTTCCTGGGTGAATTCATACACGTACACGTATGCGTACACGTAAACACCCACGTACACGTACACGTACATGTACGCGTACACGTACACCTACCTGGGAGGTGCCCACTATCAGACCGCGCCCATGTTGCACCCCGTGTCGACAATACGCCGCGTAAATAAATCAGAACATTCCCCCCACCCCCACCTCCATACCCCCACCCACAATCACACCCACGCAAACACAGCATCACACCAGCGCCTACATGCGCGCGTGTGTGTGTGTGTGCGCGTGTGTGTGCGTGTGCGTAGAGGAGGTGAAGCGTGGAGCCAGCCCCATATCCCGAGAAATACAAGTGTAATGGTGCAGTCACACTACGACGTAATGGCCAACATGACTCCGACGTGGGCGACTTTTGAAAAACCTCTCACCCACTCACCCACTCACTCACCCATTCACCCATTCACTGCATTCATTCACCCATTCACCCACTCACCCGTTCACTCACTCACTCACCCACTCACCCACTCACCCACTCACCCACTCACCCACTCACCCACTCACCCACTCACCCACTCACCCACTCACCCACTCGCCCACTCACTCACCCACTCACCCACTCACTCACCCACTCACCCACTCACCCACTCACCCACCCACTCACCCACTCACCAACCCACTCACCCACTCACCCACTCACCCATTCACCCACTCACCCACTCACCCACTCACCCACTCATCCACTCACCCACTCTTCCACTCATCCATACACCCACTCACCCGCCCACTTCAAGATTGCTAGGCGTGTAATAGTCTAATACCCCAGTGATACTACCAATAATTGTACCGAATGCCACGAGTCTGCCACAAATTGCCAGTGGTCTTTCTACTTGATAACTAATCGAACTGAGTAGAAAGGGTAATAATAATGATGATATAGAAATTAAAGCTGCATAATCCGATCACAGCCTCAAAGTTTCAAAACCAAAAAATAACCTTGGTGTGATCTTTGACAATACTCTTGATATGTCTAATCACATCAAGACGGTGTGTAGGGCATCTTTTATGCAACTGAGACATCTCAGATCCATCAAGGATGCCCTGACACGTGACTCGTTAGAGAAGGTTACTCATGCTTTCATTGGTTCACGCCTGGATTATTGTAATGCTCTGTTGTATGGTCTGCCACTGTCAAGTATCTCAAAACTGCAACATATGCAGAATGCGGCCGCCAGGTTGTTGACAGGTACAAAGAAATTTGATCACATTACTCCTGTGCTGAAATCATTACACTGGCTCCCTGTGGAGAAGAGAATTGATTTCAAGGTGCTGCTTCTTGTATATATATATCTTTGTGCCTTGCATGATCAGGCTCCAGAGTATATGAGAGATATGCTCCAGGAGAGAACAAATGTTTGAACACTGCGCTCCACAGTATCCAGCCTGTTAGCAGTTCCTCGGAGCAGACTCAAAGGCTTTGGGGATCGTGCTTTTAGTATTGCTGCCCTGAGACTGTGGAATGCTCTGCCAGGATATATCACAGATTGTAAATCTATTGGTGCTTTTAAAAATGGTCTTAAGACACATTTGTTTAAATCTGCTTTTAACTAGGTGAAATTTATTTTCCTGTATATTTGTTTATGTAAAGCGCCTGAGAACGGCTTGCTGGATCGGGCGCTATATAAATGTTTTATTTATTTTATTTATTTAATAACCTAAATTTGAGTATACATATCCAATTTCGATAACACTATAATAGGCACTAATACTAGTAATAGGACACTATAATAGGCACTGGTTGCCCATTTGTTCCCAAGTGAAAGGAGACCCTAAGTCCATTTAAAGCTGGATAATCTGATGAAAACATCACATTTTCAAAATCAGAATACTTCTTGTTATGATGAGATAAACCAATGATAACAGGTCATGGTGCTGGCAGCACGGTATACAAGTTTGACTGCACTATAAAGCTGTCAGGAGTCTGTACTGTCACGTTTGAATAACGGCCCTGATATGACCGCATATGTTGCTAGGATGTAAAGTACCAATCATTCACACCTGACCTATTAACTGCAGCCTATGTGACCTAATTCTAGGTTGTCACGGGTAATTAATATGCGAACATATGTAACCAGGCGATAACCTGTTGAGATGTGCATAAACCTAAGTTGAGGTAACCATAGCATTGAACCATCAGACGAGATGGCCATATGAGTTGAGCGTCCGCCTCCTGTTCTCGTCGGTCATGGGATTCAAATTCCCGGTTTGAACCCTGGCCGAGTCAAACCGATGACTTAAAAATGTATACTTGACCCTACCTAGCATGGTGCTTGCAATTACTAGGATAGGGGCAAGGAGCAGCGGAATGAGGAAGACGAATAGTCCGTGGTTGAACTCTTCCCTGCTTAATCAACTAATTAATATACCAAAGACAAAAATCAAATGGTTTTGGTTTTCTGCAATATTATTTTTAGATAAATAGATTAGGTTGATCATTATAATCTACCCCCGCCCTTATATGACCCTAGGGCTTTGCGAGTATGTAAAATTCCAACAAACAAACGATCATAATCTATTTACATTGGTTTAAAGTAAACCTGTTCTATAAATTGCTAACTTTAAAAGATTTTTTTAGTTTTTTTTGTTATGAATTTATTTGAAGTGAAAACATGTTAAATTGATTTCACGTTGTATATCGAAATGCAAAGCACCATATACCTCAGTAGTAATAGACGGACTATGCAGCTTTAACTTAATTTGTGTAAATAACTTCTGTTTTTTAAACCTAGAAAACCAGGGCCTCAGCGCTGACTAATGTATTATTCTGAAGAATAAAACTATTAAAAAATATATATAAATGGCAAGGGTTTGCGGGTCACAGCATTCGCTGAAAACAAGTTCTACTGTATGTATTTATTGTATGTTAATTAGTGTAGTGTGTTAAGAAGTGTGGGTTCGAATCCTGCTCGAGATGCAATATTTGCCATTTGCAAAAATACCCCGCATGATATTAGCAACAGCTAAATAGATTGTTTGTCTTTGTTGGAGTTTTACTTAGGGTCTATTTTAAACGATTACCCGTGTTGACTTTGCAGTGACTAACCACTCAACGCTTCATGTGTAGTGAGGGTCTATTTTTAAAAGATTACCTGTGTTGACTTTGCAGTGACTAACCGCTCAACACTTCATGTGTAGAGAGGGTCTATTTTTAAACGATTACCCGTGTTGACTTTGCAGTGATTAACCACTCAACGCTTCATGTGTAGTCAGGGTCTATTTTTAAAAGATTACCTGTGTTGACTTTGCAGTGACTAACCGCTCAACACTTCATGTGTAGAGAGGGTCTATTTTTAAACGATTACCCGTGTTGACTTTGCAGTGACTAACCACTCAACGCTTCATGTGTAGAGAGGGTCTATTTTTAAAAGATTACCCGTGTTGACTTTGCAGTAGAGAGGGTCTATTTTAAAAGATTACCTGTGTTGACTTTGCAGTGACTAACCACTCAACACTTCATGTGTAGTGAGAGTCTATTTTTAAAAGATTACCTGTATTGACTTTGCAGTGACTAACCGCTCAGCGCGTCATGTGTAGTGAGGGTCTATCTTAAAAAGATTACCCGTGTTGACTTTGCAGTAGAGAGGGTCTATTTTTAAAAGATTACCCGTGTTGACTTTGCAGTGACTAACCGCTCAGCGCTTCATGTGTAGAGAGGGTCTATTTTAAAAAGATTACCCGCGTTGACTTTGCAGTGACTAACCGCTCAGCACTTCATGTGTAGAGAGGGTCTATTTTTAAAAGATTACCCGTGTTGACTTTGCAGTGACTAACCACTCAGCACTTCATGTGTAGAGAGGGTCTATTTTTAAAAGATTACCTCGTGTTGACTTTGCAGTGACTAACCGCTCAGCACTTCATGTGTAGAGAGGGTCTATTTTTAAAAGATTACCCGTGTTGACTTTGCAGTGACTAACCGCTCAGCGCTTCATGTGTAGAGAGGGTCTATTTTTAAACGATTACCCGTGTTGACTTTGCAGTGACTAACCGCTCAGCACTTCATGTGTAGAGAGGGTCTATTTTTTAAAGATTACCCGTGTTGACTTTGCAGTGACTAACCACTCAACGCTTCATGTGTAGAGAGGGTCTATTTTTAAAAGATTACCCGTGTTGACTTTGCAGTAGAGAGGGTCTATTTTAAAAGATTACCTGTGTTGACTTTGCAGTGACTAACCACTCAACACTTCATGTGTAGTGAGAGTCTATTTTTAAAAGATTACCTGTGTTGACTTTGCAGTGACTAACCGCTCAGCGCGTCATGTGTAGTGAGGGTCTATCTTAAAAAGATTACCCGTGTTGACTTTGCAGTGACTAACCACTCAGCGCTTCATGTGTAGAGAGGGTCTATTTTTAAACGATTACCCTTGTTGACTTTGCAGTGACTAACCACTCAGCGCTTCATGTGTAGAGAGGGTCTATTTTTAAAAGATTACCCGTGTTGACTTTGCAGTGACTAACCGCTCAACACTTCATGTGTAGTGAGAGTCTATTTTTAAAAGATTACCCTTGTTGACTTTGCAGTGACTAACCGCTCAGCGCGTCATGTGTAGTGAGGGTCTATTTTTAAAAGATTACTTTGCAGTGACTAACCGCTCAGCACTTCATGTGTAGAGAGGGTCTATTTTTTAAAGATTACCCGTGTTGACTTTGCAGTGACTAACCACTCAACACTTCATGTGTAGTGAGAGTCTATTTTTAAAGGATTACCTGTGTTGACTTTGCAGTGACTAACCGCTCAGCGCTTCATGTGTAGTGAGAGTCTATTTTTAAAAGATTACCCGTGTTGACTTTGCAGTGACTAACCGCTCAACACTTCATGTGTAGTGAGAGTCTATTTTTAAAAGATTACCTGTGTTGACTTTGCAGTGACTAACCACTCAGCGCTTCATGTGTAGTGAGGGTCTATTTTTAAAAGATTACCTGTGTTGACTTTGCAGTGACTAACCGCTCAGCACTTCATGTGTAGAGAGGGTCTATTTTTAAAAGATTACCCGTGTTGACTTTGCAGTGACTAACCACTCAGCGCTTCATGTGTAGAGAGGGTCTATTTTTAAACGATTACCCGTGTTGACTTTGCAGTGACTAACCGCTCAGCACTTCATGTGTAGAGAGGGTCTATTTTTAAATGATTACTCGTGTTGACTTTGCAGTGACTAACCGCTCAGCACTTCATGTGTAGAGAGGGTCTATTTTTAAAAGATTACCCATTTTGACTTTGCAGTGACTAACCGCTCAACACTTCATGTGTAGAGAGGGTCTATTTTTAAATGATTACTCGTGTTGACTTTGCAGTGACTAACCGCTCAGCGCTTCATGTGTAGTGAGGGTCTATTTTTAAAAGATTACCTCTGTTGACTTTGCAGTGACTAACCGCTCAACACTTCATGTGTAGAGAGGGTCTAATTTTAAAAGAGTACCCATGTTGACGTTGCAGTGACTAACCACTCAGCGCTTCATGTGTAGAGAGGGTCTATTTTTAAACGATTACCCTTGTTGACTTTGCAGTGACTAACCGCTCAGCACTTCATGTGTAGAGATGGTCTATTTTTAAATGATTACTCGTGTTGACTTTGCAGTGACTAACCGCTCAGCACTTCATGTGTAGAGAGGGTCTATTTTTAAATGATTACTCGTGTTGACTTTGCAGTGACTAACCGCTCAGCGCTTCATGTGTAGTGAGAGTCTATTTTTAAAAGATTACCCGTGTTGACTTTGCAGTGACTAACCGTTCAGCACTTCATGTGTAGAGAGGGTCTATTTTTAAAAGATAACCCGTGTTGACTTTGCAGTGACTAACCGCTCAGCGCTTCATGTGTAGAGAGCAGTGCTTGTCTGAGCAGCATGAATAATTATGAGTGGACTTAGCTGTTGTGGGCGGGATAAATAAACTGTCACAAAAAGAAAAGAAAATACCACCTTACGACCCCGACACTAGCACCACCACCACACACCACACACCGCCACCACCACACACCACACACCACACACCACGCACCACACACCACACACCACACACCACACACCGCCACCACCACACACCACACACCACACACTACCATACACCACCACACATCACCACCACCACACACCACACACCACATACCACACACCACCCAGACACTAGCACCACCACCACACACCACACACCGCCACCACCACCGCCACCACCAAACGCCACACACCACACAGCGCACACCACACACCACACACCACACACCGCACACCACACACTACCATACACCACCACACATCACCACCACCACCACCACCACACACCACACAGCACATACCACACACCACCCCGACACTAGCACCACCACTACACACGACCACACACCGCCGCCACCACCACCACCACACACCACACACCACACACCACACACCACACACCACAC
Organism: Branchipolynoe longqiensis; assembly: GCA_030323885.1. NCBI lineage: Eukaryota > Metazoa > Annelida > Polychaeta > Phyllodocida > Polynoidae > Branchipolynoe > Branchipolynoe longqiensis. The sequence goes on along the minus strand of CM059190.1, from coordinate 103,664,349 downwards.
CACACACCACCACACACCACACACCACACACACACCACACACCACACACCACACACCCACACCACACACCGCACACCACACACCACACACCACACACCACACACTACCATACACCACCACACATCACCACCACCACACACCACACAGCACATACCACACACCACCCCAACACTAGCACCACCACTACACACCACCACACACCACCACCACCATTACCACCACAAACCACACACTATCATACACCACCAAACATCACCACCAACATCAGACACCACCCATCACATACCACACACCACCATACAACAGCACATGTCAACACCACCACCACCACCACACACCACACATCACATACCACACACCACCATACAACACCACACATCACCACCACTAAACACCACAATACAACACCACACACCACCATACAACACCACATATCACCACCACCACACCCCACATATCACATACCACACACCACCATACAACACCACACATCACCACCACCACACATCACATGCCACACACAACCATACAACACCATATATCACCACTACTACCACCACCCACTACCACACACCACCACACACCACTACACACCACCATACAACACCACACATCACCTCCACCACCCACTACCACACACCACCACACACCACTACACACCACCATACACCACCGCATATCACCACCACCACCAACTACCACACACCACCACACACCACTACACACCACCATCAACACCATATATCACCACCACCCACTACCACACACCACCACAAACCACCACACACCACCATACAACACCACATATCACCACCACCCACTACCACACACCACCACACACCACTACACACCACCATACAACACCACATATCACCACCACCCACTACCACACACCACCACACACCACTACACACCACCATACAACACCACATATCACCACCACCCACTACCACACACCACTACACACCACCATACAACACCACATATCACCACCACCCACTACCACACACCACCACACACCACTACACACCACCATACACCACCACATATCACCACCACCACCCACTACCACACACCACCACACACCACTACACACCACCATACAACACCACATATCACCACCAAACCACACACCACCACACACCACCACACACCACCACACACCACCACACACCACCACACACCACCACACACCACCACACACCACCACACACCACCACACACCACCACACACCACCATTACTGGGGTGATAATCAATGCCTAAATATAGCATGAGGTCGCATTAAAATAGAGTGCACGCATCTTTGCTTTTTGTTTCTTTTATTACTTGTTCGTTTGGGTTATTTTATGATGTTTTCCTATTTATTTTATTTTATCATGCAATGACTTATGCATCCATTGTCAATATAATTATAAGCCAGCACACAATGTTGTAGACATTCGAAAGGATTGCTTTTTTTTCTTCTTTAAATATTTTTTATTTAATATTATTAATTTGTATTATTGTTATTATTATTGCTATAGTTTTTATTATTATTATTGTTTGTTTTTGTTTTTAATGATGTTTTGCTTTTTATTTTATTTTATCACGCGATGACTTATGCATCCATTGTCAATATAATTATAGGTCAGCACACAATGTTGTAGACATTCGAAAGAATTGCCTTTTTCTTCTTCTTTAATTGTGTTTATATTATTCATTTTTACTAGTGTTATTATTATTGCTATAGTTTTCATTATGATTGCCGTCTTTGTTATTGACCCCCAATAGCCGACGTTTACTTTTTGTGCTGGACGGGTCGTTAAACAAACAAACAAACGAACCATTGTTATTATTATATTATTGTTGTTATTATTCTTAGTATTGCTACAGTTGCTATTACTGTTGTCATCGACATTGTTATGTTATTGTTATTATTTGTATTATTTGAGGGGGTTTTAATGTTATTTAGGGGAACTGAGGGAATTGCCAGATATGACGGCTTATTGGAAATCACTTACAGAGCCATGCATTTCGACACATTGCTAGTTAATTCTGGCTTTTCAATTCTAGGGTCATGTCACGGAGTGAATAATCTTATAATTCATGCCTACCCCCTCGCACACACACACTCCCCCTCCCCCTCGCCCTCACCCTCACCCTCACCCTCACCCTCACCCTCACCCTCACCCCCTCACCCTCTCCTACCCTCCCCCTCCTCCCCCTCCTCTCCCCACTCCCTCTCCCCTTCCCCATCTACCCCTGACCATCTCCCTCCCCCCCATCCCCTCCCCCCTCCTCCCCCTCCCTCTCCCCGCCTCCCCTCCCCCTCCTCCACCCCCCTCCCCCTCCTCCCTCCCTCCCTCTCCCTCTCCCTCGCTCCCCATCACCTTCATCCTCATTTCAACCCATCCCCCTTCCCCCCCCCCCCTGACCCTGACCATCACTTGCCCACCTTCACCCTCACCCTCCTCAAACACATCGATTGGAACAAATATGCCACAACACACAAATAACCTATGACCTGTTTGTCCAAAATAAACTAACCATGATTTCAGCAATAAATACTAATCCATCTGAAGTAGACCACCACCGACCCGCCCTCTGACATCAGTGGAAGAACTAATGCTGTGGCTAGCAGCTCAAACTGCAGCTTGCTCTTGTAAAATATTCCGATAATGATTCATTGGTGGGGGAATGCAAATGTTCTATTTGTGAAACAGGTATATAGGGTCAGGTGCATAGATTGTTATTTAGTTGCTGGTGGTACTTGATTCATTGGTAAATAGTCATTGTGGTGTTAGTAAGATAGTGTGTAAGGGGCACTTGGAGCTCTACCCACTACCCCCTCCCCCCTCTGTAGTCATGGATCACCACACACTCAGCTCAGGGCAGGTGGTGGCCAGGGGAGCCACACAGCGTGGTGGTGGTGGGCAGATCACTGTAGCCATGGGGACCGGAAATGCTTGTTTCTCATTGGTGGAGCTAGAAATGCTTGATTCTCATTGGGAGAATGTGGTCAGGTGATATACTATACTGGATCCATGTACCATATAAATAATAAACCTGAGGGCTTGCCTCTCTCTCTACTTTCACTCTTTATACTCTTCCTTTCTCTTTTTGCCTGTATTCATTTCACTATAGCCTGCCTACACAACCACACATTCGAGCCGTGGAATTTACACTCTGTTGAATGGGCCTTATAGAGGATTTCCACTACCGCCCTCTGATGTCAGTTGAAGAACTAATGTTGTGGTTATCAGCTCAGTAGGCAACATGCTCTGCTGAAAGGGCCTTATAGAGGATTTCCACAACCAACCCGCCCTCTGACGTCAGTGGTAAGAACTAATGCTGTGAGTAGCACCTCAGTGTGCATAGACAGGTAGGCGTGGATAGGATGATTGCATTAGGGAGCTTAGGTAGTGTAGTGGTTAAGATGCTAGCCCCGGAATGGTAAGAAGTGTGGGGTTGAGTTCTACTCTAAGTGCAATATTTCCCACTCGTATCACCCCCCCCCACACACACACGCGTGAACACACTCACACATGCACACACACGCGTGCACACACTCACACATGCACACACACGCGCGACACACTCACACATGCATGACAATATCAGTCCGTGATAGGCATGTCCTGAAACTCTAAAGCCTCAGTCACACCTACCCGGATCAGGGGCCGGACCAACCCCGGACCGTGATCCGGCGTGGTCCGTGTCGATCTGGCGTGATCCGTGGCTCATCCATGGCTGGTCCTTGGTGATCCTTGGGTGATCCTTGGTGATCCGTGGCTGGTCCGGCCTCGTCCGGGGTCTGCCCCGGATGTCTTAAATGTTTAAAACATCCGGGGCGGTCTGGGTCATTTTGCGATTCGGGCTCGATCCGGCATCGTCCGGGATCATCCAGGGGTGATCCAGGGGTGGTCCTGGTAGTCCGGGGGTGCTCCGGGGGTAGTCCGTGTACCATCCAGGGCCACGGTTTGACCCGGACCAGCCCCGGACCACTCCCCGACTGCCAGGATAAGACCCAGACAAGCCAGATGAGCACGGATTAGCCACGGATCGCCACGGATAGCCCGGTTTACCACGGATCAGTCCAGGATGAGCCCCGTTTTTGTATATATATAGCAGGAGCAGTCTACTTCAAGTCCGAGACTACACTTTGGACACACTGGGTAGTCCGGGGGATGGTTCGGCTCAGTCCGGGGCGATCCGGCCTCTGGTCCAGGGCTAGTCCGGGGCTCATCCGGGTAGGTGTGACTGCAAGGCCAAAAACGACCAAAATAGTGATTTTAACCAGGGCTGTCCGGTGTTGCAGTTTCCCAGGGACACCAGTTTCCCAGGGACACATCGCTCCTGCACAGGCGTCAAACTCGAACAGTATCGTCACTAACCTTATAAATTTAATATAATGTTTTTGCTAAACATGTTTTCTATATGTGTACCAAGCAATTTGGTTGTAACTGGTGTCGTTTTAGAGATATTTCACTTTTTCTGTATTGTCTGTATGAAGACTGCTCACGGCCATTGACAATGCCTTGAGATTGACGGTACGCGCAGTGCAAAACGTCAGTTTTATTCAAAATTAATAGAAATCAAGAACCCATACCTTATAACTTTAATATAGTCTTTATGGTAAAGATGTTTTCTATATGTGTACGAAGCGATTTGTTTCTAAATGGTGTACTTTTAGAGATATTTGGCTTCTTCTGTATGAAGATTTGCTCATGGCGGTTAACAATGCATTTGAATGGAAGTGTCCCTGGAAAACTGGTGTCCCTCGGAATCCTCATCACCGGGACAGTCTGGGCGACTGGTCCGGGAGGTGGTCTGGCTAAAAATCTGGGGCTCGTCCGGGTAGGTGTGACTGGGGCTTAACAATGAAATGACGTCATTAAGTACTGGAACTGCATTGTCATTGGGAACTGCATTGTCATTGGGAACTGCATTGTCATTGGGAACTGCATTGGATAAAGTGTGGTATAAGGTATCTTATGCAAATATTATACTGGGAACGTTCTAGAAGGCATTGGTTGGCACTGCTGGAGCTGCCTGGATTGCACCTGAGTCTGTGTCAGTGGTGGTATTGTTTAGCTTGAGGGGTATATAGCTGGTGGCAGAGGTGCCAGAGGTCGTCAGTTGGTCACAGGATTTAAAGAATATATTACTGGTGTTAAATAGGCATTTAATATCAAACAAAATAAATTCCAAGCTTGTTTCCGGTTGTGATCTTAATCTTATAATTAACATTGTATGTTATTGGACGACATATACAAATAGACGTTATCATAGATAACATAGTACCTAGCCTCTCTCCTTAGATAATGCTTAATGTGTATACTGCTAATTAGTTTCACAATCTTATCTACCCGTACATTTTTAGATCCATGTGCTTTCTGTTTGTTTGCAGGTGAGTCGGCGTATTTTGTGGGAGACCGAGTTTCAGACAGATAAGTGAAAACAGAGAATTCTACAAATCGTGGATTGATTGATTGATTGGTGGTTGCTTTACGCCGTGTCGGCAGCATAGGCCATATTCACGGCGAGAAATGTTTGTTTTTTGTTCAAACCATTGCTTTTACATGCAAAAGCAGACAATCAATTATGTGCCAATAGACACTCATTAAATTAGAAAGCTCACAATTATATATTTGTGGCCGAGGGAAACAAATTCCCATAAATAAATAAAAAGTTTGATTAATAATTGTTAGAATCTATTTAGCAAACTACATGAGGTGGTACAGACCAGCTGCCCTCAAAAAGGCTCAAATGTTTTCTTGCTTTACAAATCGTGGAAGCGTCCCTAGTTGGGTGTTTTGGGGTGGGGGTGGGGTGGAGTGGGGTGTGGTGGAGTGGAGTGGGGTGTGGTGGGGTGGAGTGGGGTGGGGTGGGGTGGAGTGGGTTGGGGTGGGGTGGAGTGGGGTGGGGTAGGGTGGGGTGGAGTGGGGTGGGGTGTCTGGTGGAGTGGGGTGGGGTGGCTGTTTTTGTTTTTTCATTCCATTCATTGATTAAAGTTAAATAATCCAATGGCTTCAAGTTTCTGTGATTTTTCTGAGATAAATACATTAATTTGATTGCTACAGTCTATCTTAAGCCTAAGTCACACCTACCCGGATCAGGGGCCGGACGAGCCCCGACCCGTGACCCGGCGTGGTCCGTGGCGATCCGTGGCGATCCGTGGCGATCCGTGGCGATCCGTGGCTCATCCGTGGCTGGTCCGTGGTGGTCCTTGGTGATCCTTGGTGATCCTTGGCTGGTCTGGTCTCATCCGGGGTCAGCCCCGGATGTTTTAAAATGTTTAAAACATCCGGGGTGACCCAGGGAATATTGCAATCCGGGCTCGTTCCAGCATCATCCGGGTGTAATCCAGGGGTGGTCCAGGTAGTCCAGTGGTAGTCCGAGGGTAGTTTGTGTCCCATCCAGGGGAGTCCGCGTCATTTTTAAACTGGAAGAGCAACGTTTTAGCCACGTTTTAGCCCAGACTAACCCCGGTTTAGACCGGACTAGCCCCGACAGAGCCACGGACCACTCCCCGACTGCCCGGATAAGACCCGAACAGGCCGGATGACCATGGATTAATCACGGATCGCCACGGATAGCCACGGATGACCACATATTAATCATGAACTACCCCAGGATGAGTCCTGCATTTCAGGCTATCATCCGGGGGTTGTCCGGGGCTCGTCCGGGGTTTGTCCGGGGCTCATCCGGGTAGTCCGGGAGTTGTCTGTGGCTCATCCAGGGTGATCTGGGCTTGTAGTCCGTGGCTCGTCCGGGTAGGTGTGAGAGTGAGGCAAAAATAGTGATTTTATCCGGGGCTGTCCGGGACAGTCCGGGGGAGTGGTCCGGGGGTGGTCCGGCTAAAAATCCGGGGCTCGTCAGGGTAGGAGTGACTTGCGCTTTACTTTAGTTTGAAGTAACTTTTATGTTAGATGGCTAGGTCTTGAGATATTTGAAGTGCAAATTAGTTTTGCCAAGCATGTCAAAACTTTGACACCATAGGCTTCAGCAGTAACATCTTCTATTAAACTCTCTCAGTGTTGCCTCGTATGTGACAACAAAGGCTTAATAAGTGCCTCAGTATCTAAGTTAGATATTTAGAATCAATAAATATTCTAGATAATTGTTTTGGTTTTGAAAATTTGATGCTTCATCGCACTATGCAGCTTTAAGTGGAGGAAATTTCAATCGCGGACAATCCGTCTTCCTCATTGCACTGCTCCTTGCCGTATCCTAGTAATGCAGAGCGTCAGGTAAAGTAGCGATACGTATAAATTTCTAAATCATTAGATTGACTCTGTCAGGGTTTGAACTCTATGGATTCTAAGCAGCGTAACCAGCCATTTTCATTTTTAAACCTGAGGTGCTGGTCTTCCAACCTTAGGAGTTATCGCGCATATGAACTATTTTTGGATGAGGTGGTGAGATTGTATGAACAATATAGACAATAAAAGGTAAACTATCAGGCTTTTCACATATTATGGGGATTATATTCTATAGAATGTAGACTGGAGGATAATCATTTGATTTAGCAATATATCATCGATTTAGTGATCATACCTGTGAAGAGCCATTAGTACTATGAGTATGGATGTAACGTCCCTGTCACACCTCGCCGGATTGAGGAAACGGATAGAATCCGAATACAGTCCATTGATATTCGTCAAAGTCCGGTATCTGTCCATTGCAAATCCATTAATATCCGGCATGGACCGTTCCAAGTTTCGATACATTTCACGTCTGAATCACACCGGACTAGAATATTTTTGTCCGGCTCTATCCGTTTCCGCAATCCGGTGAGGTGTGACAGGGGCTTTACTGTTAGTACTACTAAGACAAATTTTTTTAAAAAGAATCAAATTTAACTAGTGCTGCCCAGCAGTGAAAACAAGTATTAACACACTTATCCGTTGTGGGCAGGGTAAATAAACTCACCACACACAAAAAAAAAGACAACAACAAAATAAGTACATTTGGGATTATTCAGATACTGGTTGCAGGATACATTTGAAGAGTTCAGGGGGAAAAAACTGACAAACGCCATCTGGACTGAATTGAAACCATGACTACGACAGTTGAGCTGAAGCTGCCAGCATTCCAAAAATCAAATCAGTTTTTTCTCAGAAGCTACCTCACCCCCTATATAACGCCCTACTCAATACGATATTGATAGACTTTAACTGGAAAGCACGACAATAAATGTTATTTTATACAAGACAACTAAAATGGATTTGTCGGTTTTTGTGCTTGAACTCTTAATTTACATTGTTTTCAATTGTCAACTATAGCTTTGTGGTTAGTAGATGCTTTATTAGTTCGGTCAGGTCTCACCAGGTGGAGGTTATACTTTGGTAGTTTTTGTTGTCATTTATTTGACGCTTGTATCGAACAAGTTAACAGCGGACATGCAAGGCTAATAATGCAAAGCACCTGGCTAGGAAGTGACAAGTATAAATCTTTAAGTCATTGGTTTGACTCGACCAGGGTTCGAACCCGTGGGTGCGAATCCCACTATCTACCAAAACAGCCTACCCTGAGAGATCTGCGGTTAGTGTACAGAGATGGCTGTAGCTTTGCAGCCAATGTCAGGGGTGCTGCGGCATGGCATCCCAGTGATCCAACACTATAAAGATGTCATGAATGCGCACTGACACAAGTCAGTAATTGTCCTGATATGACTTTTTTTGTTTACATTTATTGATTGGAATGGGGAAATTTCAATTACGGACACTATTTGTGCTGAAGCTGGGACCCAGCACGCCGCGTCACAGTAACAGCTTTCATGGCGGAAAGTGTGGGGGGGGGTGAATACACATACACAAAGTGATATTTTATCTAATGTAAAATATTTGTTAGAACAATTTCACTGCAATTTACATTCGAAACAAATGCATGGCAAGAACCGTACTAAGTTTGGTCACCAGGTGGTGCGTGATTATAGGCGCACAATAAGTTTACAATTATAGGGTCTTTAGTGAACCAGAGGGCTGGGAGGGGCACAAACCGCAACTTCTGCTGTGTAAGGTGAAGCTGTGACCTGGCATCCTAATATGAATTGGCTTAGTATTTCCGTCAATCCTTTCTGAGGGACCAGCGGAACTCAGAATACCCGTCTTGGTCTTCCTCATTCCTCTGCTCCGTGGTTTATCCCAGTAACGCCAAGCGGGTACCAGGCTAGGTAGCGACAAGTATAAATTTGATAAGTCATTCATTGGCTTGACGACTCAGCCAGGTTTTGGGTGAAATCCTCAACCTGCCACATGGGAATCAGACGATCAACTCATTCGGCCATCCCGCCATCACCTGAGATGTTCTTAGGAGATTAAACCCAGATAATTCACTGTTGGGAGCTGAGTAATCTGTCTGAAGGGGATTGGTTGCGTGATGTAATCTGAGCCGTGGGGGGTGGCATTCTTCTACACAAAGATGGATAGTTGGTTGTTGGAGTTTTATGTCCTGGCAACATCTAAGGTCATATCAGGATTGGTACCAACTTGTGACAATGTACACTCATGGTGAATTTATAGTGCTGCCCCATTGGAAAATCAGACTGCCAGCACCATGACCCGATATCCCACCCAGTCACATTATCCTTACTCTGAGCTAACCAGCAGTCCTTGTCCTATCCTATTAATGCCGAGCGCCAGGCTAGGAAGTGATAAGTATCAATTTTATAAGTCATTGATTTGACTCGACTGAGAACCGAACTCCCGATCTCCCACACGCAAGACCCGCGTTCTACCGGTTAGGCCGCCGCGTCTGGTTCCTACACAAAGGAGTCAGTTAGATAAGGGCAGTAAGGACCTCATTCTCAGGTGAGCCATCCCTCACCTGTGCACTACCTGTGGTTAATTAACGGTTGGACCCTGTAATGCATGACTGCCTTTCTATTTACCTGCATTTTTCTAACTTATTTTGTACTCACCAAGTTGGGGTTACTTGCACCTTTGAGTATTCAGCTGCCAGTTAAAAACCACACAACAGATTTGTGTGTGTGGAGTGAATGTGCTCATTTGAAAGTGCTTTGTGAACATGATTAATTGAAGACCCATCATCATCATCATCATGCTGTCGGTCATGATGCGACAAAGACTACTTTCATTACTTGACTGCCGCTCTCCATTTAGCTCTCTGCTGTGAGAGTGATGTCCATGAGTCGGTCTTAAAATCTCTCAGCTTCAGGTTTCTCTTGATGGTATATCCTTGAACCGGAGACGAGGTCGCCCTCTCTTTCTGTAACCTTATTGATGGGTATGTGCCGGGTTGTTGCTTGAATTGTGCTGCGAGGGTTAGATGTTAAAAAGAGCCTGGATACTTAAATGAATATATATTGTATATAGTAATCAAGATTTGTTATCTCTGAATTGAAAAGCTCTGCATAATTATATATATAGTAATTAAAATTAGCTGTTTCTGAATCAAAAAAGCTTTGCATAATTATATATATAGATATATGCTAAATGAAACTATGTTGTCGCTGTATCAAAAAGCTTTGCATGATTATATATATAGATATATGCTAAACGAAACTATGTTGTCACTGAATCAAAAGGTTTTGCATGATTATATATATAGTAATCAAAATTAGTTGTTTCTGAATCAAAATAGCTTTGCATAGTTATATATATTGATATATGGTAAACAAGATTTGTTGTTGCTGAATTAAAAAGCATTGCATGATTATATATATAACAATCAAGATTTGTTGTCGCTGAATCAAAAGGCTTCCCATAATTATATATATATATATATATATATATATATATATAAATATATAAATAGTAATTAAAATTAGTTGTTTACTATATATATATATTTTTTTGTTTTTTTGGTAGAGTATTTATTCATCTGAATATGACATTTGTCAGCGCCGGAGCACTGGTCTTCCGGCCATCTTACTATAGGAATTGACATTCTAAATAATCTAAGTTCGGTCAGTGCTGTATTAGTCACAGCACCGATCCTGTAGAATTAAGGGAGTGGCTCCTGCTGTATAATGTACAGCACCAGTCACTGCGGTTCATGCAAAAATGGGGAGCAGCACCGAGTAGGAGATGTATACTCGGGGCAACTCAAACAATCGTTGTGGGTTACATTTTTTCTCTTATAAAACAAGCTAAGTTTATAGTTGACAAGATATTTTGTCTGTCTTATGTAATGTTCAATGTGTTCAAACAGATTGATAGTTGTGTAGGATGTTTGGTGTGTTGATGGTTTGTTCATGATGGTTAAGGGTGGTGGCAGGGGAGGGGGGCCCATTGGTGTGGGTGGTATGGGGGAAAATCCATTGATATGGTATTTATTCTGCCCATAGCTCCCACGAGGGTGCTTGTTTTCAACTCTGGACAGATATATACGTATGAATTGTGTATACATAGTAAACAAGAATTGTTCTCTTTAAATCAAAAAGCTTCACAAGATTATATATGGATAGTGATAAACCCTTTATCGTGTGTAATAATGCCTGTCGTGTCCTGCACTCATCCCCCCCCCCTATTCGGGTGGGGAGTGGGGTACCATCATGCACTGATCCGCCTCCTGTGCGGGGCCCTATCCTTCACTTGCTCGGAGGAATATATGTATGTAAATACATATATACATATATATGTAAATACCTATATACATATATGTATATATATATGTAAAACAAATGTTTGCTATATATACATTTGTTTGTTTGTTTTTTGTTGTTTTACCTCCTAGCAACATCTAAGGTCATATCAGGACGGGCTATATATATATAGGAGCGGCGAGTCACGCAAAATTCTGGCTGTTGGTAGTGTGGTGGGGCCCCGTTGGGGGCGCCACCAGTTATAATCAGTCAATCACTACAGCATTTAATACAAACAGTGGTAGAACCTCCATTGATTTATACTCGTATAATTCTAATACATCACATATATAATACAGATATATAATGGACATGATCTGTTGTCAATAAATGTCGCCTTAATATTTTATGGACGCGTGGTACAAATAATCCACCTGCAGTAGTGAGGTGTGTTAATTGTTACAGAACCCCCCCCCATTGCCGCAACCTTCTCCATAACTAGTATAGATGCATTTCAATGTTTATAAACAGTGTGTATGTGCGCGCAGCTTGCCTGCAGAATGAATGCACACTGCCATTGAATTTGCAGATACGTGCAGTGCAAAACATCAGTTTTATTCCAAATTAATAGAAATACAGAACCCTAACCTTATAAATCTAATATAATCTCTTTGTTAAACATGTTTTCTGTATGTGTTCCAAGCAGTTTGTATCTAGGTGGTGTAGTTTTAGAGATATTTCACTTTTTCTGTATGAAGATTGCTCACGGCCATTGACAATGCATTGAGTTTGCCGATACGCACAGTGCAAAACATCAACTTTATTCAAAATTAATAGAAATGCAGAACCCTAACCATATACATTTAATATAATCTGTTCATTGAATATGTTTTTTATATGTGTCCCAAGCGGTTTGTTTCTAGGTGGTGTAGTTTTAGAGATATTTCACTTTTTCTCTATGAAGATTGCTCATGGCCATTGAGATTCAAAATTAATAGAAATTAATAGAAATGCAGAACCGTAACCTTATAAATTTAATATAATCTCTTTGTTAAATATGTTTTCTATATGTGTGCCACGTGGGTTGTTTGTAAGTGGTGTGGTTTTAGAGATATTTCACATTTTCTGTATGAAGATTGCTCATAATCATTGCATTTGCAGTGTGACCCTGTGTTGTCCTGCAGCCAAGCTGCGCGTGCACTGACCTAAATACCTATGCTGACGTCACATGAAATAGGTCTATTGGCTGAGGTTGGGAGGGTACGGCACTTCAAATATTCACCCCAGATTCAGTGTTAACCGTCCTGTTTACCCCCCCCCCCCCCCCCAACCCCTAAACACTCACACACACTCCCTCACCAAGCACATCCAGTCAACATCAGCGCCACCACGCCCGGTGGACGAACTAACCCTGACCCTCCAATAAGGGAGAGTAATTATCTTAAAGTTGCATAGTCCGATGGTTTTGAGTTTCTGTGATTTTCTGAGATAAATACATTAGGTTGATCGTCATAATCCATCATACCTTTAGTTTGAAGTAACTTTGCTTTAAGAGATATTTGAAGTGTAAACATGCAAAATTAATTTTGCCATGCTTGTCAAAACTCTAACCCCCTTAGGCTTCAGCAGTAATAGGCTCGATTAAATTGGATTTGTGTGCCCTTCTATGCAGCAGTAAATGCTTAATAAGCACACCGGTGTTTATTTTGTGTGTTGTTTTATGTCCTAGCAACATCTAAGTGTAAAATCTTCCGATATTTGAGATATGGGCTATGGAGAACTACTCTATAATAAATTGCATTGGAACTCTCCTCACATACCACCTCCCCTCCAAGTGTTATTTATGGATCACTGCACACCAGACACACCAGGGCACTGTAGCCAGACCTAACCATGCCTTGGTTACAAGGATATTGAACCCTCATTGGTGGATAGAGGAATGCTTGTTAGTGATTGGAAGACTGGATCATGTGATCACCACCATCTTGTTTCTTGAAACTATATATACAATAAATGAGGGAGTCTCACTCTCCTACCTTTCACTCTTTATTTACTTTCCTTCCTTGCCTGTAGTGATTTCTTATTAGCCTATCTACACCCCTCAAACAGCCAGCCGTCGACTTTACATAAGGTCATATCAGGATGGGTACCGACTTGTGACAGTGCACACTCATGGTGACTTTATAGTGCTGCCCCACTTGGAAATCAGGCCACCGGCACCATGACCCACTATCCCACTCAGTCACATTTTCCTGACACTGAGCTAACCAGTCCTTGCCCTATCCTATTAATGACGAGCGCCAGGCTAGGAAGCGACAAGTATCAATTTTAAAGTCATTGGTTTGACTTGACCGGGAACCAAACTCCCGTCCTTCCGCACGCGAGGCCCACGCTCTACCGATTAGGCCACCGTGCCCGGTCACCGGTGTCTAAGTTGGATATGTATGTTCAAATCTAGGTATGCGCTTCGCTTTTGAAAATTTAATGCTTTTATTGGACGATTCAACTTTAATATAGTTGGTGAAAAAACAACCAAAAGGGATGGCCGGATGAGTTGAGCGTCCGCCTCTTGTTTTGGTAGGTCGTGGAAATCGAACCGCCAGGTTCAAACCCTGGGCCGACCGAGTCAAGCCAATGACTTCAAATGTTATACTTGTCACTACCTAGCCTGGCGTTTGGCGTTTCTAGGATAGGGCAAGGAGCCATGGAAAGAGGAAGACCAAATGTTCACGATTGAAATTTCCATTGCTTAATCAACTAATGTACAACGACAATAAAGTTGCAAGTTACGATGCTTTTGAGTTCCTTCCATAATTCTGTAGATACATGTGCCAGGTTGACCGTTACAAGATATATAATTTGTTTTCCCGCTGAGACTGACACAAGAATGTAGCAGTAGTTGGTGAGGCGGGCGGGTGGTGGCGCCACTGGTGTTATTGATTGACAGGTGGTGAAGATAATGAGGAAATACTAATATAGGACCTCCCAGACAGCTACACTCGTACATGAGATGCACAGACCTCCCCTGATGAAATACCGCATGCACAGGTAGGCGTGGGTAGGGTTTTAATTGATTGGTGGTTTCTTTACGTCGTGTCGGCAGCATAGGCCATATTCATGCCGAGAATTGTTTGTTTTTTTATTCAACCATCGCCTTTACATATAATGTAAAAGCATACAATCAATTATCTGTCAATAGACACTTATGAACTTTTAAAAGCTCAGTCATATAATTAAATTAAATAGATGAAGGTGATTGCACCAGGGAGCCTAGATAGCTAATGCTTAGGAATGGCAGAACAGTGGGTTCGAATCCCACTCTAGGCATGACATTTTCAATGATATTTTCAAGGATTGGTTGGCTCAATACCATGATCATGTGATTGAGTTGGATATCGGTGTAAAGTCGACGGCTGGCGGTTTGAGTGGTGTAGATAGGCTAATAGGAAATCACTACAGGCAATGAAGGAAAGTAGATAAAGAGTGAAAGGTAGGAGAGTGAGACTCCCTCATTTATTGTATATATAGTTTCAGGAAACAAGATGGTGGTGATCACATGATCCAGTCTTCCAATCACTAACAGGCATTCTTATATCCACCAATGAGGGTTCAAGATCCTTGTAACCAAGGCATGGTTAGGTCTGGCTACAGTGCCCTGTTGTGTCTGGGCCCGTATGCAGGAGTCAGTGTTAGCGGGGTTTGGTGTTACAGCCTATTACCGATTAGCTATCGCCGATGTCAGGAACTGTGTCAAGTCGTATGCACGAGCGCGTAACACTTACATTTTAGCTAAACGTGAAATTATTTATAGATTTGGGAAATCCCTCTGCGTCTGAACCCATATATTAGGCTTAAATCTATTAAATGCTATCATATTTAACAGAATTCAATACGCAATAAGTGAAATTTGAGCAAATTAACCCTAAATTCGAAGCAATATTAACGCTGCCGCCGTAACGGCGGCGATATTAATGTTTATATTTTCGAATCGACGAGCGTAAACTAAACAAATCGCTAATACATTGCCGCCAATGCGTAACCGTCGGCCAGTATGGATGTCGACGTCGACGCGGCGGTCGCGACGGCGGCGATTTGTTTACTTTACGTTCGTCGATTCGAAAATATAAGTATTAATATCTCCGCCGTTACGGCTGGGCAGCGTTAATATTGCTTCGAATTTAGGGTTAAATTGATCAAATTTCACTTATTGCGTATGTAATTCTGTTAAATATGACAGCATTGAATAGATTTGGGCCTAATAAACTCGGTAAACCTGATATTTTTTAGGGTTACGGTAACACCGGTTAAGCCTTTGGTGTTAGGCCTAACACTGACTCGTGCATACCATTTTTTCGCCGCTAACCCGGAATTCCCGACAAACACCGTTTTGCCTCGCTAACACTGACTCCTGCATACGGCCCCTGGTGTGCAGTGATCCATAAATAACACTTGGAGGGGAGGGGGTATGTGAGGAGAGTTCCAAAGACTCTCTCACAAGTCAAGAAGTGACCCTCTCTCAGGTCAAGAAGTGACCCTCTCTCACTATCTATTCTGATATACAATTTCTATCTTTAATTAGTAATGGATCACCAACTCCACATATACCTCATATGCCTTTGGTTTTACATACCATCTACCATTAAATAGACCATTTGCAATTTATTATAGCGTAGTTCTCCATAGCCCATATCTCAAATATCGGAAAATTTTACATCGGGTCATGACGTCAACACCATGTTATTCCAGTGGGGAAGCACTATAAAGTCACCACGAGGGTGCAGTCACAGGCCAGTACCTGATCCTACTTGTAAGTGTTGATAGGGCGTAAAACCCTATTAAATTAAACTCAAGTACAATTTCTCGGGTATCCCAATGCACTGTATTTTTTGTGCGTTTTTGGTGCGTTTTTTTTGCGTTTTTCCCCCCGAGATCATGAAGTGAAAGGAGGCGTATGTGTGGGAGGGGGGCTGTTTTTCTTTATCAATTTGTGTTTATCCCACACCCACGTGAAATACCTCCTGTAGGCTGGGGGGGGGGGGGGGGGGGGGGGCATCTGGATAAGAGGACATGACAATATGGAACCATAAATAAATGCATTCCTCATCTACTCACCAGATTCCGTTTGTTTATTCGGCCATATGATCTGGCTTTGATGACGTAGGGGGTTGGGGATTGGGAGGGGAAGGGGAGGAGTGGTGGGAGGTGGAAGGGAGGGGAAGATGGCAGGAGGGGAGGAGGGAGGTGGAGGGGAGGGGAGTATGGTGGGGGAAGGGAGAGGGGGGAGGAGAGGTGGCAAAGGGACGGAGAGGGGCAGTGGGAGGGGAGGGGGGAAAGGGAGGGAAGGGGGGGGGGGGAGAAAGTAGAGAAGCGATAGGTTAAAGAGGGAAGGAGTCGGAGGCGAGAGGGAGGATTCGAATTGGAGAGATATTGGGGAGAGGGAAGAGGATATAGGAGAAGGGGAGGAAGGGAAGAGAGGGGTATGGTATGAGGAAGAGTGGCGGGAAGGTAGGGGGAGAGCGTAGGGAAGAGCAGGTTGGAGAGGGAGAATGAGAAGGAGGAAGAGGGGGAACGAGAATGGGTGTGGGGGCTGACGGATTGGAGAGAGAGGAGGAGGGAGGTGAAGGAGGAGTTGGGAGAGGGGGAGGAGGAGAGGGGGAGGAGGAGAGGGGGAGGGGGAGGAGAACGAGGGTAGGTGAGGAGGGGTGTGGGAAGATGGAGGAGAGGAGGAGAGGGAGAGCAATTGAGGAAGGGAAGGGAAGAGGAGGGAAGAGGAGGGAAGAGGGAGAGTTGTTGGAGCGGGCCTTAATAAGCGCACCAGGATCTAGGTTGGATATGTAGAATCAAATCTAGATAACCAGACGAGGGCGTCCGTCTCCCGTGTTGGTAGACCGTGGGTTCGTGGGTTCGTGGGTTCGAGCCCTGGTCAAGTCAAACCAATGACTAAAAAGTTGATGCTTCTTGCTTCCTAGCCAGGCGCTCAGCATTATTAGGATAGGGCAAGGAGCAGTGGAATGAGGAAGACCAATCGTCTGCGATTGAAATTTCCCCTGCTTAGACAACTAATATACGACAACAAAACTTTAGATTGACTTAGTAATACTAATACGAGTAGTTCCTTCTATATATATATATATATATATATATATATATATATATATATATATATGCAGCAACAAAATGTTTAATAATATACACCAGTATCTAAGTTATATATGTAGAATCAAATCTAGATAAGTGTTTTGATTTCCAAAATGTGAAACCTTCCATCGAGCGGGATAAAAGATTCACCCCGTACTTCCAGTACAGGGGTGAACGACAACATAGTGTAAATACGGGTGAAAATAGCTTTAGTATGGAACAGGAAGTAGAATGCCTGCCTCCAGTATCAAATGGATAGTTATATCGGCATAGAGTTGGTGAAATGGGAGAGAATGCAAAAAGACAAGATGGCGGCCATAGAACGCTGTCGATTTCACTTTTAAATTGCATTAAAGTATATGTTTTATTATATTTTCCAACTCAAAAGTAGCGGGTAAATATGAAGACATACATAAAGAATATATTGTGCTTCTTAAATTAAGAATTTACCAGCTCAGTTAATTTCCTCAGCATGTCGAAATTCTTTGCCAGTTTTTCTAATGGGTTGGTTTTCACCCCTGTACTGGAAGTATGGGTGAATATTTTATCTAGCCTACATGCAGCTTTTGACTCAGTGAAGTGTTTGCTAAACGTGACAGTAATTCTGTCTTCATTAGTAAACCTCCCCCACTACAGTGAGTGGTCCACAAACATAGATACTCACCAAGACATGGGTTGTAGGCCTACCTTACGGAATAAACTAATCTTGTAAGAGCTTTCCCGGTCGTCGGCGCCATCTTGCACCGTCCGCAGACGACATTGCCTTTTCCCGCGCTTCAGGTTCCTGCCGACGCTCCCAGGGGGCGCTGCGGGCCGGCGCAACTCTCGGCCAACTCTCGGGGCGACGAGAGCCGCCCGAGAAGTTGCCGATTTTGATTGATTGCCTCGTTTTGCCGACGGAAAATTAGGTAAATAGCAATCATGATATTGGCCGCAAGGGTCGTGGTTGGGGGGGGGGGGGGGTGTAGTGTTGGGCCAGGGGCCAGGGAAAGGTGCCAGGCACAGGGGGCAGGGACAAGGGTTGCCATGTGAACTAGATTTGCGTTATTTGGTGTATATGTTAGTTACCCAAACCAAAGACCCTATAATACTAAGACAGCTCACTCAGCCTGTACAGTGTAATCAAAATGATCAAACCCACCACTTGGTGCGCTGGCTGTTCTCTTGGTTAAACAGATGCTATATTATATGTATACATGTATATATGAATGTGAAAGATGTGTGATGATGGCGATGATGATGATGCTGATGATGATATGTGTTTGTTCATAGCAATTTCATATTGATGTGTATTCATACTTACCTATCTCATGTATAATATAATTGTATGTCTTTACATGTGAAACACCAACCAGCAGCTGGGTTGATCAAACCCACCACAAGGTGGCACTGCGAAATTTACATTACCATGGGAGAGATAGGGAGTGAGTCGTCTTAGTATTATAGGGTCTTTGCCCAAACAGGCTGATGTGGGTATTGAGTTCGACTGTCTTGATTTGGGTTTTTTGTGGGTTTTTTTTTTATGTGAATGATCATTTTTATTCATCAGCGAATATTTGTTTGTTTAAGCCCCCCCCCCTCCCCCCGCCAGCACAAAAAGTCGACGGCGGATAAAAGTATTGTTTAGGTGCCGGGGTATTAGTCGGGGTATTAGTCGGGGTATTAGTCGGGGTATTAGTCGGGGTATTAGTCGGGGTATTAGTCGGGGTATTAGTCGGGATATTAGTCGGGGTATTAGTCGGGGTATTAGTCGGGGTATTAGTCGGGGTATTAGTCGGGGTATTAGTCGGGGTATTAGTCGGGTATTAGTCGGGGTATTAGTCGGGGTATTAGTCGGGTATTAGTCGGGGTATTAGTCGGGGTATTAGTCGGGGTATTAGTCGGGGTATTAGTCGGGGTATTAGTCGGGGTATTAGTCGGGGTATTAGTCGGGGTATTAGTCGGGGTATTAGTCGGGTATTAGTCGGGGTATTAGTCGGGGTATTAGTCGGGGTATTAGTCGGGGTATTAGTCGGGGTATTAGTCGGGGTATTAGTCGGGGTATTAGTCGGGGTATTAGTCGGGGTATTAGTCTTTCAGTCAATTATCTTACATCCATTCACATTTATATATTATAGCCTATAATATATATGTATATATATAAAATATTTATTTTTTAAATTCAAACATTTTGCTTCAATCAAAGGAAAGACTAATTGTGAGATAACAGGGGGTACATTTTCTATTCTCAGCACCACGGTTAGGGTAATTGTATAGGTATACATGGTGTGAATATGAAGACCAGACGGGGTGGCCGAATGAGTTAGAGCGTCCGGCTCCCGTGTTGGTAGACCATGGGGTCATGGGTTCGAACCCTGGTCGAGTCAAGCCAATGACTTAAAAATTGATACTTGTCGCTTCCTAGCCAGGCGCTCGGAATTATTAGGATAGGGCAAGGACTGGTTGGCTCAGTCTCAGGATAATGTGACTTAGTGGGATATCAGGTCATGGTGCTGGTGGTCCGATCTCCCAGTGGGGCAGCACTATAAAGTTGCCATGAGTGTGCACTGTCACAAGTCAGTACCCATCCTGATATGACCATAGATGTTGCTAGGACGTAAGACAACAACAACAAACAAACATATGAAGTTATTCTGGTTGTAGAATTGGACACAGATTATAAAAGTTGCATAGTCTGATGTTTTTGAGTTTCTGTTTGGTTTTTTAAAATTAAAGATAAATATAATAGCTTTATCATTATAATATACTTTGAAATAATTTCCATGATAAATGAACTTTTGAGAGTGTGTGGGTGTGTGGGTGTGAGAGTGTGTGGATGTGTGGG